>LUCG01034087.1:0-10662 GCA_001633085.1 Carthamus tinctorius | reverse complement strand
TGGACGTTGTGGCTTGTATTTCTTTTTCTTTATAAAATTGTCTGGTTTACCTTTCAAAAAAAAGATAAAGATTGCAATGTTGTTTCACGTCATTTTTTTAAATATACCCAAGCAAGCAAACTAACATCAAAAAGAAAATTTAAAGATAAGAACGCTATTTGGGGCAAAAAATAAACGTTGTTAATATGCACTGAAAAATCGAAAAAAGTAAATATAGTTTTTATGCGAAACCGACCATACATAAACTGGAAATAAACAATGTTTACGACAGATAAGAATCTAAAACACCTAACCAACATCGTAATAAAAAACACTATGTCTTGCCCTCACTCTTCCACTAATGCCATATCTGCATGATAATGAATGGTCCTCACAAAATCTTCATAAGAGTTATCTGGACGATAATTCTAGATAAATCCAAACTCGGATCATGACTGCATTGGTGTGCCCAACCTGAAAAATATCCTCTAATCAATCCCACATATTTTACGTCCGCTCCCCGATAGTAAAGAGCTCGATCTCTTAATCGCCTCTTCCAGGATCAGGAAATGATCCTCCTTTCCCACTCTATCTCTTTGCACTTCTATGCCAAGTTGTGGTTGATCTCAAAAAGTTTCTCATCTTTCATCATCACCTTGGTCAACTCCTCTTGTAACTTAACATTCTTAGCTTGCAGGTCGCTCAACAACTCGCTAACTTCATCTTTTTCCGATTGAACCCTAGCTAGTTATGTTCTTAACAATGCATTTTCTCCCTCCAAATTTTCTATGGTATCTTGTAAGTCCTTATAGGTGGGCGTACGGTGTGTGTAATCCAAATGAGGTTCTTTCGATGGATCATAAGAAGAATCCTCCACTAGAGCATTCACACTACCCCTAGAGCGATGAATGGTCCGGCTAGATGTCGCGCGACTGCTTCCACCAACTCCACCGCGCGGACCTAGACCTGCGCTCCTACCTCGTCCAATTCGTTGTGGTTGTCTTGTGCAGACCATTCTCCTACAAAACCAAAATGACGAAGCTATCACCTTTTGGTATATCATCAAAACCTAACATCTTAATCTAAACTAAAAAAAATTCAATTTACTCAAAAATTAAAAACCTATTTCTCTTAAAATTAGCAACCATATTCTCTAATCTATAACATTGTCATATAGCAAAAAGTTAAGGACCTACTTCTCTAAACTATAACAACCTATTTCTTTTAATATTAATAACCAATTTCATTTCCAACAGCCTCTAAGTACATAATGATTTTGATGCCACTCGTTATTTGTTCTTATCTTAAGAGGTATTTTTTTAAAATAAACATTCTATAAAAAGATGATTGATGGACAAAAAGTATAGAGGTTTTAAGACCTTTTCGTAATAATATAAAACAAACAATCTTAAATTAGCAAACGTCTTAATTTTCAAACTTAAGAGGTATTTTTTACAAACAAATAACCCCTAAACAGATTGCCGAGAAAGAAACATACATATATATATATATATACATACACACACACTATCTTGGTTGTATTTAAATTTAAATTTATGTTATAAGATATATTTTATATAAAGTAGTATAAAAATAATCAATAGGAGAAGCATGGTTCACGATAAGGACGAATGGCCAACTCAAGCTTAATTCACGAATACATTAAAGTCAAGGCATACCTGCAGGTTCACGATAAGGATGAATGGAAGTTTCTTAGCAGCTACTAACTGTAACAAGGACAAAAGTTTAGAGTGATTAAAAATTGGAAAGTTAGTGTAACTGTTTCTCGCATATTGTGAAATTACAGACCTGGATATAATATATTTTTAAAGAAAAAGTTGACTTGATTCATCTTTTTTTTAGCTAGGTAAACATATTGTGAACCTAATGTTACGAACATAGTGATATTTAAGCAAAATGAGAGAAATAACTAAAGGACCAATTTATGATGGGTGGGGAAAGTCAGAGTGTCTCAAAGGTGATTGATGGACAAAAAATATAGAGAATTTGGAAACAAATTTCTATTGTATGTTTAACCAAAGGAAGATAAAAGGTTTTAAGACCTTTTCGTAATAATATAAAACAAACAACCTTAAATTACCAAACTGTCTTAATTTTCAGACTTAAGAGGTGTGTTTTTTTAAATCATGTCCTTTTAATACAATATGGGGAAGTCACAACATTAACTCTGAGAAATTATAGTGATTAACAATCAACATATAGAAACTAATAGAGGAAATATCTACATGTGAACTTAAAAGAAACTAATAACAACAAAAACAATTAACTATTTGTAACATATTTGTGGTTTTCGGTTTCAAAGATCCAAAGTATAAATTTCTTCCAATAGTACATTATTCATCAAATACTAAGTTTAGTTATAAAAATTCTTCATCAATATCTACCGAAAATATAGCCAAATTTATCTTTAACATCTCGAAGGTGCAGTTGAAATTAAAATGTCTAATACAAGATATTTCGAACAAAACAAAAGGGTCTGGGTATCCGGTCCTGCAGGGTACCTAGAACAGGAACCAACGGGTACCGTTATTTAAACTTTTTTTTATATTTACTTATTTGGGATAGAATTCAATAATTTCAAGTTTCAACCACAGTAAAAATAAGTAGACTACATAGTTAGTTCATTTTTAAAGGAACTGCACTATGCTGGTTGTTAGAGGCTTTCAATGGCTTGAAATCAATTGAGGGCACATAATTCCATGTTAATTCTTTTGATGACAGCATGCTTCTTTGAGGTGTAGGAAGAGATATATGTGAATGTTTTTTGTCCATTCTGGTGTCATCGTTCTAAATGGAAGAAAGCTTAAAAAACCTTAGGTATGTGCCTTTTTGCAGATGAAATAGTTAAACTAGTTGAGTGGGTTATGCTAATATTAGTTTTTCTAATATAATGATTACCTTAAAAATGTAATCCTAATACATGTATTATATACAATTTATAATGTATGAAATATTTATAAAAAGAATGGTCACCTGGTACTCAATATCGGAACCGGTTTTCGGCGGTTCCGGGACTGGTTTCAAAATATGAAGAACCGCTCTAAGCGGTTTCGGTACCTTCATTCCGGGAACCGCGGGTTCCGGTTCCATTAAAAAAGGTCGGGTACCCGGTTATGCTCACCCCTACTTTCAATGAGCCACAAATCCTAAACTCTTAAAACCACTCAACATTTAACCATATAAGTGCTTCATAGTGACTTGCATGGTTCACCAATAGTCTTTATAAATGGGCACAAGTCTTTCTGGTCATTTTTAGATTTAACGGTGCTTTACAGATTTCCGAGATATCGTCCTAGAAACGATTGTATTTAGAATAATAACCATGTCCAAAAATGATTGCAGATTGAAAAGGTTCCTGTAATGACCAAAAAGGACACTACAACCATCTAGTTGAATTGAATTAGTATGTTACAGACAACAGAATTTAAAGAAATAAGTAAACAGATTGCATAGATTATGTTTTGATACAAAAAAAAGCAAATATAATCCATTTAATCCTTTGTTATTCATTAATGTACCATAACTATATTTCTGGATTTGTATTATTAATATAATCCTATTGCACCCCTAGGTTCACATGTAGATATTTCCTTTATTCTTGTATACCTACACTACATTGATGCAAAATGAGATTTATTTTTCTTTTGCAATGTGATGGATAACCAAGACAACCAATATGTTCTTAGAGAAAACCCTAAGGCCAACTGACAACCGATACGTTCTACACTCCTAAGGTCCAACCAAAATGGTGAAAGTCTATCATTTTGTGTCAATTCAACTTCCACAGATGCAAACCAAGACAGAATCAACTTCCAAACAAATCTACAAAATAATTTCAAAGTTTAAGTTCCCAAATTCAAACTAAGATAGAAGCATCAAACAAGTACAAAAAAGAAAATCAAGTCAAAACAGAAACATTTATAATAAAAACTTAGTTTCAAAAACAAGTAAATCCATTCAGAAACATCAATAATAAAAACATCATTGTGAAGCTAAGAGAAAAAGATATACGTGATTTGTATGGAGAGGAGCGTTTCAGTCGTTTAACTCGTGTACCTCGTGTATCTGAAAATTAAAATTTTAAAACAATGAACAACTACTGTACTCAAAATCAAAAGGGGAAGTTTTCTAAGGTTTCAAAAAAATAAAATTTAAACGTTCGAATACTACTGAAAAGCTTCAAAACATCATAATCGATTTGGAATTCGAAATAAATCCAAAAACCTTCGAATTAGGTTGAAATCACAACAGGAAACCTTTGAATCAGGTTGGAATCACAACTGAAAACCATCGAATTTGAAAACTTCAGGAACATCAGAAAACTACTGGAAAAGGGGAAGTTTTCTAGGGTTTCAAAAATAAAATTAAAACGTTCTAATACTACTGAAAAGCTTCAAAACATCATAATCGAATTGGAATTCGAAATAAATCCAAAAACCTTCGAATCAGGTTGGAATCACAACTGAAAACCTTCGGATTTGAGAGTAGCGAGATGGTTTACCTAAGGAGAGTGGCGAGAATGGTGATTTGAGAGTGGCAAGGAGAATTTGAGACAAAATTTGAGAGTGGCAATGGCGATTCGAGAGTACCTGAGGCGTTACATATTTGAAAAGTATGAATCCGAATGGTCATCTTGGAAAAAGAATCGTTGTCTTGGATGAGGAGATGAGCCATATGAATGGTCATCTTGGAAACATAATCGTCGTCTTGGATGAGCTGTGACAACGTATCAATGATGAGAGCCATATTAAGTAAGGAAGTAAGATAAGACGGTTTTATGCTTTGAAAGGTTGTACCATTTTAAGACATTAAGTTTTAATTGATTATACTTCAGAGTTTTCTTAAATTTGTTTTATAAATGAGTAAAGAATTAGGGGTGTTAGCGAGTCGAGCTTTTAACGAGCTACTTGAGCTCGAGCTTGTTTATATCGAGCTCGAATCGATCTCGAACACAAATAGAGCTCGTTTAACTTAACGAGCCGAGCTTTATAACACCGATGTTCGACTCGACTCGTTCGAGAACTTGATTAAAATTTTCGACTCAACTCGAGTAGAGTCGAGCCGAGCCATTCGAGCATACCTTTTTTCGAGCAAAAAATGTTCATGTATTTATTAATAATAGTTTAAAAATATAAAAGTTATCGAACTCAAGTTGATAAACGAGTTAAACANGAGCTCGATCCCTATATCAAAAAAGTTAATCGAGCTCGAGCTCGAGCCCAACATTATTTTTTGAGCTCGGCTCGATTAACCTACTACTCGACTCGGCTCGGCTCGTTAACACCCTTAGTAAAGATATGTGTGTGTGTGCCCAGGGAAATGAAAAATACATAAAAATGCTTGAATCTGGTTGAACCGGGAATGGGTCATCACATCGCTTCAACTACAAAACTTGTTTTTAAAACATTACATGAGACCATGTTTTCCCAAAATTTGTAAGACCATATTCTTATGTTTGAAACTTCATAGCAAAACATTGTAAAAGTAAAAATATTTGAACATTCACAACAAAGATATTGTGAATGTTACCTACATAGGTTGTGTCCGACAAACTAGCCGATAAGCTAGATGATAGTTGATAAGTTGGCTGTTGACTAATAAGCTAGTTAGTAGCTGATAAGCTAGCTAGCGTTTCAATAAGCTAGCTTATGATACATGTTTGGATGGACTAACTTATGAGCTAGCTTATTTTTGCCAAACATAGGTATAGTGTTTTCCTGTGAAGTTTCAATTGTAAAAACTTAATCTCACATAATCCGGACTCTCGACTTAAAGATGCTCTAATACAACATTCAGCCACTTAATTTGTACAATTTATTGCCTTTTAATACATCTTTTTTGTACAATTGATTACTTTTTTAAATATAATTTTTGTACAATTCATTACTTTTTTTTAATACCTTTTTGGTACAATTCATTTGTTTTTTTTAAAATTTAATTTTTTATGAAAACAAGAAAAAAAGAGGCCCAATTTATGCACTAAAAGACAAAGCCCTCTTGTTCGTCTTCTGCATGCCTAGCCCACTTTCAGTCGCAGAGACGACGAAAATAGTTTTCGCAAAATAGAGCTCCAAGATGAACACCATTTGATTAGAATTAGATTCACAATATTTGTATACACAAATCTATTTACCCAAAACAACCAAATATAGATTACTTACGTATATATGTAATTTGTGAGTGATTAGGGCAACGAATTAAAGAAACTACACTCAATCGAATGTTTTTTATGTCTAGGGCACAATTCGTTTTTGATTTGAATTGATGCAACTTTTTTAACTAAAAAGGAAAGCTATACCTGGAGGGGAGAACGTGGAATTTGTCACAGAAACACTTCGGAATTCAGTTATTTATCTCAGAAACCCTAGAATTTAGACATGATGTTGTATGCTTCCTTAAACCCTAGTCTGGGGTTATTATGATTTGTGGTTTATTTGTTGATCATAGGGCGATGAATGTGGAATCATGCAATTGCAGTGTTGTAGTTAGTGCATTTTGATTGAATGCATGCTTAATTGACAAGTGGATGAAAGTAGGGTTGTTTTTTACTATCATAGACAACGTGAATATGAATGTTATTGATCGTTGAAGCTAGTTACTTGGAATCACAAATGCTTTCAATGATGATTGTACGTGGGTAGGTGTGTAGGTGTGTAGTAAGCAATTGCATGGTGTTTGCAATACAAGTTCTTAAATTTCACCGAAGTGGGTTGATTCGGGTTTTGGAGTTGTGAAAGGGAACTAGTCAACTGAATTCGGGGTCCTAGTTGGTAGGCATTAATTGTTGGATATTGTTACTTGGATTTATGAATTAAATGATCAATATGTTTGTGTTATGGCCAATGATGATGACATGTGACTTTTGTATATATACAGGTGTTTGTTTTGCACGGTTTTATAGTATTTTTTATATGGAATGTTTTATATTTTTAAGGCGTCAATACGAACCCATTTCACAATGCCGATGCATAGACCTTGCTTAAATATCTTGATCGCAAAGTATGTCTTTTAGTGTCCTGAGATATAGTTTGTCAGATACGTGATCCCTACCACTTCTTGTTTTTAGTTATCCTTGTGATTGTGATCAACTATTGGCCTGATATTGATGGTTATGTTGGACGATCATTATCTTACTGCCTGTGGTGCCAATGGGTTATGGTGAGATCTCACTATACCTTTCCCGAGTTTCTTAAGTACCAATCCATGTCATAAACAGGTGACAGGTTTGTAGGTAGAATGTTGATACGAAATGTGGTAGTTGTGTCATTTAGCTCATAAGCATGACAAATGACAATCTATAGGAACTTGGTAGTTTTCAGATAACTTTATATTGCAAGCTGAGCAGGTCATTTTTATACCAAACACATTTGAGGAAATATTATCCTATGTATTTTCTACCTGATGAAAATACTATACGCTGTTTTCATGGCGATAAAGGCCATCAGAAAGTTTCATGACATCATTTCTAACATCGAGAAACAGTTATCATCCGTGGACATGAGCTTTCACATTATTTAGATCAATCATCATCTATTACAAAATAGCCACATTTATTGTATCATCATGTTGTAAGAAATATTTTGCTACTGAAATAGGCATATAGCTCTAACGGATGATTTCATTAATGTGCCAGAGAAAACTTGGATGCCTTTTATCAGTGAACGTGATTTATGACTTTTGATACTAATGTTTTGTGCTATTTTCTGAAGTGCTCTTATGTTACGGCCCACCTATAGTTTTGGAAAAAACACACTACTACCTGTAAGAAATGTTGTTTGAAATCAGTCTACTTGACGTAGACACAGGAAAAGGTTGCGTCTGTATTATAGATTAGTTGCATTGTTACAGTGGCGAACTATATTTTACTTTACACGTTCTATAAATAATTCAGGATATTTCTCTAGGAGTTCTGCTGCTTCTCAGCGTAGCTGCGCCTCTAGAAAGAATCCGGTTGCCATTCTTATTCCATTGCTACTTTTCATTACCCAGGATGCTCCTTCTATTTATAAATATTCCATGTGTTGGCATTCTTTATTGATCAATGAATAATCTTTTATGAAGTTCTTACGTCAAATTTTGCTTGTAATTTATCTTGATTTTGAAACATTAGTACCATATCACCATTTTTACTCCCGATGTCAAGAAATACCTTTTATTTTTCTATGTTATCATCATATGCTTTTGTGTGCATATGCGTGTACCGGTAGAGATTTAATTTCTATCTGCCACAGAAACATTCTCTTTGTGTCTTTTTAGTTTCTCGAGTCAGTGTGGCACCACACCTGTAAGTTTTTGAAGTGGAATGCATGGATATACTTGAGGATCTGATTTCTTAGTCAATGCTGAGGTTGATTCCATGGGAGGAGGCATTGATGGCAGACTTGGAGTTTCTTCTACGTTTTCTCCACAACAATCATCAAATCTTGGGAAAACTCAAAATGAGCTCAGGTGAGAGTGATGTTCTTCTTTCAGTTGTACCTTATATCCACTTTGATCACTCAACATCAACATAACAGCTGATGATTGTCATTGCAGGCAAATTTCACCGCTGCAGAGAAATTTAGAAGAGAATTAGAATTTTTACAGAAAGTATGCCAGCATGATCATTGTAAATTTGTTTTACAAGACTTGAAGAAGCATTTTATGCATATGATTAATTGACTTCTATTTTGCAGGGTGGCAATCCTTTAGACTTAAAAACTGGAAGTGTTGCATCAGCTAGTGTTCAGTCGACGTCACTGACAGATCTGCATCCGGAGCAGTTTGTGACAAGGTTTATTTCTACTTGTAGTGAGGCAATAATTGTTTTCTAGTAATATAATCATTATAATCACTACACTAATACCTCATTCAACATCTCTTATGGTATTGTAGTGAAGCAAAAGGTAGGTTTGCAGTAACTGCTTTGCCTTATGGAGATTCTGTTGGAAGTAGCGGTAGACTAGGGGGCCCTTCTGTCTGTGAGCCTAATAGTGCTGATAATCTCGTGCTATTTGGTGGTGACAACAAGTGTCATGAACTCGAAAGGAGATCTGTACGTCCTCCTACATGTAATATTAGTCCTTCAAAGCAATGTTCTCTGCTGGATTCTGGTCAAAATGCCAGGGAATCAGGTGATTCTACTGTGTTAGAACTGCATAAAAAATCATATAAGCGTAGGATTAGGTCTCGACCAAATCGCGATGGTGCTCGTTCAAGTTCTTCCGACGCAGCTCTTTCTCGTGGTGGTCAATTGTTTTTCCCTTTTCATCATGCTTCTAGGGATGTCAACGGATTGGTTGCTGCAGCCAATCCAGAGCGGAATGGTTTTTCAAGTTTTAACTCCAAGCCTAAAGGTTCTAACACTAGTGTGGCTATCAAGAATGTAGTGTCTAACAATCGTTCTGACATGGAATTAGATGGTGCATTGGCTGTCGAAAGTACTCTTGGTGAGGTGCCTGGCCCATCTTCTGCCGTCTCAGATGCAAATGCTTCAACAAATCCTCGAAGGAAGCAACATGATCAGCCTTTAAAATCTGATACTCAGGAGTCTTCATCCAATATGGTTTTTGTAGAACCTGAATCTTTTGAGGGTGTTCAACAGAATCATTTGGCAGGTTCTCGGCATCCTCCCTGTGTGGATAGAAAAAGAGTGAAGAACTTTCCCTTTTTGGGTCAGACCAATGGTTTTCGAAGTACAGGAGAGAGAAAAAGCATTCCTAGTGGTGGTAATTGCAGCGCAACAATTTCCACCAAGGGTTTGGACTCTGAGTCATCATGCACCCAAACTGATCAAAGTTTAGATGTCAATATTGAGAATGAGTTGCCTACAATTCCAAGAAATATAAACTATAATGGGACGATGAAACAAAGTTTGGCATCTAATGAGGTAGCGGGTAAGAAAGATGATAATCTGGTTAAAGAAAAGGAGGGCAAGACATTAAACATTGCCGATAATAATTATGATTCATGCCATCAGAGCTACAATGAGTATGGTTTTGTACTCAAGGAAGAGGAACGTCTAAAAGGACCTGAATGTTCCTGGCAAAATGAGTTGAATAATCCAGTATCAGCTGAAGGAGTCGAGCCAAATGCTTCCGCTGCTTCAGAAACAGAAAGGAAACCCAATGAGGTGTTGCACAGGTTTGATAGCTGTTTCCTGATACTTTTTATGTGCTCATTGTTATGAGTTGTTCTTTACACCCTTTAAAATGTATTTTTTAATTAAAACATGTTTCCTTATCCCATGCATTATTTTAACTCATTAAGCTACATTACATGGATGTTTTTAGACTAGCCTTTTTGATTCTCACTTCCCTGTTAATAAACAGGAGTGTCTTTGGAAGTTAACTGCAGCTGCTCAAATTTCTCGGCGAGTTGCTTATGCTACACAGGTCCGAAATCAACAAAAATGTTCATCATGGAAGCAAAAAGAAGTGTCCCAAACCTTGGGAAGAGCTGTCATGGAGTTTTGGCACACAATAGAGGTACATCGATAAGTATTGGATTGGTACTACAAACAGAAAAAACTTGTTGATCCAGCTCTCCTAAGACCTGATGAAATGATAATGATCCTGTAACTTTACTTAGTGTACAAGTTCTTTGCTTTTAATTTGTAGGTTGAGGAATCATCACTGAGTCTGTTCAGTGTTGTTCCTTGTTGTTCAAGCTTTCAACTAGTGT
>LUCG01034046.1:0-10877 GCA_001633085.1 Carthamus tinctorius | reverse complement strand
GGGGTGGTTCTTAAAGCTTTTCCACTTTAAATTGATGTGTGCTCTCCTAAGTTAACAAGAAGGGCGTAACTTATTGGTAATGTCATTACATGTGATATTATAGGTCCGAGTTTAGGAAAAATCTTTTTTAATGAAAGCATAATTTTTATACTTGATGTATGTTTTTTTTTTATTTTAAAACATAATGCTAATTATTTTGTTCACCTGCTTAAGAAAAAATTGGTTTTAAATTTGTCAGCTGTAAATATGGAAAAGCTGTTACTGCATGGACCCTTGGTGTAACGTTTAAGTGCATGCTACCCATAGACATGCTAAGAAATGTGGTTTATTTGTTCTGATATGGAAAATAAACCAAAGCCTTGCAGGTGATCGAGCTGGAAGCATCCCGAAATGATATTTGTCACCAAAACCAGCAGCTAAAAGAACATGTATCTCATCTTCAGTCAAAGATTCAGGATCTCGAGAGTTCTCTGGCTGCCCATTTATCTTCTGAAAGGACAATGGTTTGTTTTCGTTTTTTATTTTATTTTAAGCACATTTGAAAGGTGTTCAGAAATTCTTTATCCTCTATCCCTCCCATGTTTTGTTTGGTGGTGTAGCATGTTACTGAGCATGACGAGATGAAGTCACAGTTGGAATCTGCACAAGCACTTGTTGAGAACTTGGTTTCTGAAAATGAAAAGCTTGTTGAGAAGGTAATTTACAATAACTCAAGCCTTTAGGGGGTGTTTGTTTCACAGAATGGAATCTGATGGAATTGGAATTCATCAAAGGAATTTGACTTTGAAGGATTTGGTTGGTAGGAATTCAATTCCTTCACTTAAGCCAAGGAATGATGAATTCCTTAAATTGTGGAAGAATTCCTTCAAGTTCATTCCACGAACCAAACATCACTAAGGAATTTGTCGTTCCAATTTCATCAAATTCCTTTGAATTTTCTCCGAACCAAACATGCCCTTAGTTTCTCAATCTAGAAAGCATTCTCGTTTTGTGTTTACTATATGGTAGATTGATAGTCATTGTTCCTTCTACCTTTTCGCTTTTTACGAAAACAACCACTCTACTCTTTGGGAGAGGATGAGTCTACGTACATCCCCAATCAAAGTATGAGGGTACATTGGGAAAATGTTATATGATTTCATCACCATGCTATAAGAAATATGTCCATCAACTTAGGTTTATTATTATTAGTTTTCCTTCCATTAAGCTCTGTATGAGTTAAATTGTCCAAGTGGATATATTTGTGGTCTGAGGGAGACCAATGGGTTTGAGGGAGGCAAAAAGAGATAGTTGGGTTATTTGTGGGGCATTTTTGGTATTAATTTGCTTGATGGGCACAAGTGAAAGGTACTGGTTTAATCCATACAGCCATTTTGGCTTAGTGGCTTAAAGATAAGCCGTAAAAGAAACACTTCTGTATGGGGGAGCATATAAGCCGCCCAGACCATTAAGTACATGAATTTGTAAGTAAACAACCCACCCCTTAATTATAATATAATGATATGTAATTGCAGGTGAACTTAAATGTGGAGGTTGATCTAAAGAGTGGAACAACCCAATCATCATCCTTGCTTATTAAACCCGAGGAGGATTTAATAGTCAGAACTTCTGAAGGCATTGATGAAAGTGGGACCGATCCGATGATGCCATCATCATCATCATCAGCTGGCGTCATTGATGGATGGATATCAGATGAAGTTTTGGAGTCAGAAAAGAGCAAGAAGAGTCTGAGTTCCGATTTGAATCCAACTTCATCTGGAGAAATTGTGCAGATTCCACTGGACGAGAAGGATCCGATATCTGCAGCAGCTTCGGAGGTGGGTCTGGCGGATGCTCCTCTCATTGGTGCGCCTTTTCGGTTGATATCAGTTGTTGCCAGATATGTGAGTGGGGCTGATTTGGTTCAGAAGAACCAGGAGATGTAACTTCCATACTTTTATCTATGTGAGTTCAGAAGAACCAGGAGATGGTTTTATTTTATATGTTGTGTTAGCAAAACAAGTAGGAAGTTGTTTTTCTTTTTTACACACTTGGATGATAATGAGAGATAATAGTGAGAAATTGTGACAGATAAAAATTGGATGAAGCACAATGGATACCTTTTCTTATATTTGCTGCTGTTTTGATCCCTTTGAATAACAGTTCTTGCACAAACTTATTGGCAAATGAGGTGAAGTTTATGTAAAAAATTGAGATATTGCAGTATGGTAATAGAATATGAGTTGGGTTCTGATGAGACCAAACTATTTTCGTGAAACCGGTGAGACCAACACTTTTTATATGAAACTTCATAGCAAAACACTGTGAAGGTTAACAAATTCGAACATTCATTGTAAAAAGTAAAAACATACTAAAAAACACTATCGAGGAAAAAAATCCAAAAAAAGGTAAAAAACGAAACCTTCACAGCTCAAAAAACTGTGAAGGTAACAAATAAATAATTCGAACCTTTACAGCAAAAATGCTGTGAAGGTAAAAAAAATCGAACCTTCATCTCATGTAAAAAGTGTTGGTCTCACCGGTCTCACGGAAACAGTTTGGTCTCATCTGATCCTAAGTCAATAGAATATAGTATCCATGCACTGTGGGCTGACTATGCGTTATGCTGAAGCTGAACCCTTCGGGTAGCCTTCAGGTTGTTCGGTAAGCGTCGGCAACACCACCTCGTTGGTTTCGGCTTGGTGGTGTTTGGTTTCCAGGAGCCGATCGGCAATTGGCTACTCACTAAACCTTACTTTCAACCCTCAACCTCTCAACTCCCATCTATTCTATGCTAACTACAGAGCCACACTCTTACTCTGCCATTTCATGTCTAACCTTGATTACATATTGAAATAATTAGCAATAAACATATACCCAACTATATAGATATCGTATAAATACTTTACAACACAAAGATTCACAACACCCTTTTCTAGATACAACATATATAGCAAAATGACGAGTGGATTAACTATATGAAGATACACAACATGTTATGTCATAATGGGCCAAAAGGTTCAGGGGGTGGCTCGAATCCATTATCAAAGACTGGACCTTGGTCATTGTTTTCATCTGTACTAATACTATGCAACCAACTTGTGTTGTTCAAGCCTTCTTTCAGTAACATCATCGCATCCTACCTCGAGCTCTCATACATGTCCACTTCTGCTACTTTACTTGAATACGATGCTCTATTATGTTGTGGCGCTACGACTTTGTTTTCCAAATAGTTTTCGTTTCTTACGGATCCGCTTGGTGCACGACCATGTTGCATTTTGGGGTTGCCAGTTTGAATGCTTTGAGGAAAGAGTGTTGAACTGGAAAGCGGACGTATGCCTCTATTTCTTATATCCTACACAAGATAAAGCTTCTTTGAAATTGAACAACCACCAACGCTCAAAGAGTGGATCGTAAATGTTTTTGGAAAGAATGGAATTTGTGATTAGATTTGACCATGCATTTGGTACGCAGGAAATGGAATGAAATTTGTCAAAAAAATTGGAACATGTCTGTTTGGTTCATGAAATGTAGCTACAGAATTAGAATAATAGACGGACCCATAAGCTTTTTCTAGTGGTGGCACCATTTGACTATAAGAAACAAACATAGGGATATTTTTAATGGAATCACCATTGGTTTGTTGATTAGTTCCTTGCTTTTCATTTGTGAGTTCCTTTGTTCAAGTATTTTATTGCAATTTTTTTCATAAACATAAAGAATTTGAAATTAAAAGCTAAAAACTAAGAAAATGACACTAACGGGATTCAAACTCGAGTCTAGGGTGAAAGAAAAGCTTTGCAAACCAACTCTACCATAAGAAACTTGTGTCGTAACTGTAGTTTCAAAACATATACTATGACACTTTTTACGACCCTATTATTTTTTACACCACGATAAAGGAACAAAACAGTTATCCATACCACCACATGCACCACCTAGGTCTGTCCCCTGCTAAAACTGCTATTTAGTTGACTAAAAAGTATAATGAATACACGTTTCTAAAACTAAGTGCATTTTTCACCATGGGACATTTATTATGAGAGGAAGGAAGTAGTATAGTACTAGGAGAATTAAGATAAGAGAAAAGGAAGGTATCAATACCATATGCTTAATGGCCATGTCAAGTGATTTCTTTGAGATACTCCTCCCAAAACCGTAACCGACAATATAATTCAAGGATAAAAACGTCTAATACGTATTTAATCCAATTAATGAATTTTGGTTACAAAATTTGTAACTGACAACCATGTAATTCAAGAATAAAACCGTCTGTAACTGACAGCAACTGTTTAATTCAAGAATAAAAACGTCTGCAACATGTTAATTCTAGTTAATATGTTTTTCAAATTTCAGTTACAAAACTCAAAACCCAAGTACTCATCTTTGAGAATCGATATCTCATTAACACATTATCCGTTTTGGACACTCGATATACCCATTCGAAACTCTCATATAGTAGAACACCAACCCAGCAAGAGTTAACTATATATAACACATTAATATATAATTAATTGTGTCCAAATATTGGTAAAAGCTCATATTTTTACCAAAAATTCCAACACTTTGTTCAAGTCTTTTATTGCAATTTTTTCCAGAAACATAAAGAATTTGAAATTAAAAGCTAAAAACTAAGAAAATGATACTGGCGGGATTCAAACTCGGGTCTAGGGTGAAAGAAAAGCTTTGCAAACCAACTCTACCAAAAGAAACTTGTGTCCTTATTGTAGTTCAAAACATATACGGTGACACTTTTCACGACCTTATTTTTTTACACCACGATGGAGGAACAAAGCAGTGATCCGTGCCACCACATGTACCACCTAGGTCCGTTGCTAGGTAAAACTGTTATTTAGTTGACTAAAAAGTATGATGACTACGTGTTTTTAAAACCTTGTGCATTTTTCACTATGGGACATTTATTTTGGGACAAAGGAAGTAGTATAGTACTAGGAGAATTAAGATAAGAGCAGATGAAGGTATCAATACCATGTGTTTGATGTCCATGTCAAGTGATTTCTTTGAGATACTCCTCCCAAAGCCCATACCATTCTCAACATTTGACATCTTGATAGGCAAATGCGAAGTTTTTCGAGCCTCTAACGTCTCAACCACATTTCTGTTAGTATGAGGCTGCCCTCTTCCCCTATTGACCGTAGGCGATGATGGTCTTTTTGTTATGGTTCCGGAGTTTGTATTCTCTACATGTCCCTTAACAGTCATGGTTGCACTGTTGGCAATTTGTCTATGAACGATCGAATAACAATAATAAACAAACTAATCCTTTATTGATAAATAATCGTTAGAGTTTACAGACTTGATTACACACACACACACACACACACACACACATATATATATATATATATACTAGATGAAGAGGTGCTTCTGAACCGACATGACTGTTCGGTGGTGGTGGTTACCGGCAGTTGTGACTGTTCACAATGGTTGCCAACCGACACCTCTCTTCCTAATCGACACATCTCTTCCTATGGACTTAACTGTTTTTCAGACGGGTATGGACTGACCCGTTTGTAACGCCCCATTTTTGCTGAACTATTGTATTTAACTGGTTTTGGTTTGGTTGAGTTAATTCTGTTCATGTTTTGTTATTATTAGGAATTTAAGGGTTGGTGTGTATTTCTCAAAAGTTGGAGGTTATGGATGATATGTATATAAGGAGAGAAAAAGCCACACATCTCCTCAATATGCAATAGACGATTTCAGAGAGCCAGAAGGGAAAAGAGGGCGATTTTGGTTAGATTGGAGGCAAGGGTGATCGAATCAAGAGTTGCTATTGAGCAACTATGGTGAAAATCTCGTCTACCACGTAAGGTAAAGTTCTAATTCTCATTTAGTTAGTCTAGAAACCATGTTTGGGGCTAGGGTTTGGGATGTGATGATCAATTGATCACTAAATCGATAGATTATATCATAGAAGATGTTTTTCATGTTGATTAGTGATGGGAATCAATGTATATACATGGTTTTATTGTGGATTGGTCGAAATTGAGATTTGGGAGTGAAATCCCTGGTTTGGTCGTAACCCGCGAGTGGGTACTCGACCTGCGGGTAACGACGGGTGAGCCACGGGTAATGACCCGCCGGCGAGCCGCCGATACCACTGCCCCATTTTTCTACTTTTCTCAGTCGGGTTCGTTCGGGGTTCTTTTGTTAATGAACCCCTAAGGGATATTGAATTAGGACATTTGGGGAAGTTTGGTAGAATTTGGAGTTGAATAACCTTGTCATTTCGCTTAAGAGATCGGAAAGGCATTAGAACTCATGCCTGGGTTAAGTTTTGATGTGTATACTTGCATGCGTGTTATAGATGACTTGCTTGAGCATTGTGCGAGTTTCAGAGTGGAACATTAGCCTACTAACAGGTGAGTTATACTATGTATAGCTTTTTACTATATGCATGTATTTATGTGTACCAGTGGTTCAATTTAGTATGTTCATGGATATGATTGTTAGTTGGTCAGTTTAAGGGACAGCCTCATGCCCTTTGTGAGTTGAGGAAGGGACAACCTTATGCCCTTTGTGAGTTGAGGAATGGACAACCTCGTGCCCTTGATGAGTCGAGGAGTTCAGATCCGTTCTCATGGAGACGGTGTCAGTTTAAATCAGTTGTTCGTTGATGTTCAATGTTATCAGTGGTTTTGTTTGATCAGTTATGTTCGATATCACCTGCTATGTGTATATATGTGTGGTATGGTGACTGGTTATGCGTAGTATATGCTCACTAAGCGATTCGCTTACCCGTTGTCTTTTACTCTTTTTCAGGTAGTAGCTCGGGTAAGGATAAAGGCAAGGCCCCGGCTTGACTCTCAGCACAGGCAGATAGTTCCAATAGAGAATCTCCTTATTTTGTTTTTAAAACACTTTAGAGTTTCTGTTCTTGTACGATCAGGGATTGAATTGACTCAGTTATGTGGTTTCTCTTTTCTTTTTGGACATCATGTTAAAACTTGGTTATTTTTGAAATGTTATATTATCAGAGATTTTGAAAAGTGGTGTTACACCGTTTCACACATACTTGACCCATACATTAATTAAGACTAAACATATTCTAATTATATCATTAATTTCAACATGCACTTGGCCTGGACCTACCTGCAGAAAGAGGCCTTCTTGGCAGTGTTGTTCGGAGATTTGGTGGTATTTCGTGTGGAAAATCATGGAGAATGATGATTGGGGGTTGTGGTGGGGGGCGAACGTGTGAGATGGGAGAACTTGGTCTTGATATGCGGTCATTTGAAGGTAAAGCTACACGTCCACCAGATGGAGAAGATGGAAAAAGGGAAGGTGTTGGAGTCCTATGAGTGGGAGTTGATGGTCTTGAATTTTGGGATGGTTTGATGGTTCTATCGATGGAAGTTGTAGTGGAGGATGGGCGGGTTCTAGAAGGTGTGGTGGCTCGTGAAGGTCTAGCTGCCGATGAAGAACGATTGGAAATGGCAGACGGTTTTATGTAAGAAGAAACTGAAGCAGAGCTGGTATTTAGAACATTGGAGTTTCTGTTTATGTATTGGGTGGTAGAAATGGATGGGCGGGTCGCTGAACTGCTCCTTGTTGGTCTCGATGAATGGCTACTCTCGGATTGTGTAACAGAAAGCTGCAATTGAGTAAAATTCCATCAAAAATCAATCTTCTTTGCATGAAATTTCCATCTAGAAACCAAAAAAATGAATAAATGACTGAAGAAAGCACACAAGTGTAATTCAGTTTCCTAACACTTTGCTACAAAGATGGCAATTTCAAGATACAATCATACGAGGTTGTAATACACTTCTTGAACGTAGAAGAATACCAATATTCTAAAGTTGGTTTTTTGGCTGTGGGGAACAAATCAAATGACAAATATGTTGTTGGATCAGAAAACAATGGCACCAGTATCTGCATTTGGAAGAAAGCTTGCAGATTATGTTAGAAAACAAGAAGTAAAAAGCGCACCCTTGAAGTCTTAATTGTAGAGCCTGATCTAACCAAAGAATTTCTTCTTAGGGCGACTGATGTTGGTTGAGACTCTTTTCCATCCGAAGTTCCTAGAGGAGTCAGGAGCCTGTAACCAAAAAAAGGTAAAAACTTAGGGGGTGTTTGGTTAGAGGTGTTAAAGAAGTAATCAATGGGAATGAAAATAAAAGAAACTGTTGGTTTTCTGTTATATATATTGGGCTCATTCTCCCATAACCCCAAAATTCTTTCGTTCCCATTTTCATTCCTCAGCATGAATCAAACAGACCCTTACTATTGGCAATTCAAACGGGTAGTTTTGGTTATTAAGACAAGAAGAAATGAAAAGTGGTTTCTTTAAGTGGAACCCTTATGCATTATTTTTCCAGTATCCCCTAAAACACCTTAATGTTTATATACACCTGTTTAGGAAACTAAGAACTTTATAAAAATAAAAGGTAAATAAATTCATGCTTTACCCTTTAGAACATAAATTAGTGCCGCGAAGTTGAAGAAAATGGCAGAATCAGCGATGAAATATCAATTGAAATCTTTTTTAGGTGAACATCGATACAACTTAAATGTGCGACTTTGGTACAAGCCAACTAGGCCTTTGCCTAACTAATAAGAATTCGTTTTTCACTTAAAGCATAAAAAGCGATCAACATATTGTCTCTGTGATTTCATATTAGTGTAACTTAATGTGCAAAGTATGTTTACTGCTTCAAATCATATTCAAGTGCAACTATATTGAGAGCTGTCAAAATAGATAAACAACTAAAAAGCTTCTGAACCCAATAAATACTTTAACATTGGGGTTTCCTTTACCTTTCTTGTCCCTTTGACCAAGCCGACTAAAGAAACTAGCGCTACACAAAGTTTAACACATGAAAGACAAGCACAATGTGCTGCAATCCATCAATAAGTCATTGAAAAACTACCAATATAACAAAAGCAGCAATTTACCATGTGTCGTTTCATTCTACAACAGAGACACTGATGTTAGGATTGATAGGATTTAGCTATACAACCTTAAATAAGTGTTTAATTAAATGCATCAACTTTGATATAAGTATAAAACTAATTTTCTTTAATAAACCAACACATTATAGATGGTTTTGGATGGTAAAGTAGCTGTTTATCAAAATCTAGAGTAAATTGCCATTTTCATTCCTGTGGTTTGTTAAAAATTGTGACTTTTGTCTCTATGGTTTAGAAATTATGATTTCCGTCCCTAAGTTTTGTAATTCATTGTTATTTTCATCACCACAATTTATAATTTATTGTTTATTTGGTCATTTATTTCTTAACTATTTTGGTACCTTGTACTTAAAGGTAGCTCAGGGACGAAAATCGAAACAAATTGTAAACCATAGGGACGAAAATCTAAACCACATAGACGAAAATGGCAATTTCTAAACCACAAGGACGAAAATAGAATTTTATAACAAACCACAGGGACTAAATTCGCAATTTACACCAAAATCTAAGATCAGATGATAACCGCTACTACTACTACCAAATACAAGTTTTGCTAAAAATGAAGCTAGATTGGAATTAAAAGTAGAAATTATTTATATGTAGTTAATTTCACATATGGTTAATGTAACTACTTTTCTAGAGGTAGATGACATAACATACATAGTCATGGTTTCCCATTTGGCCTTGATTAGATGATGAAAGTAGATCATCATCTAATACGCTTTTTCCTGATGATCCAACCGAAAGCCTTCCCAATCTCACCTCCTGTACTGGAGAAGATAATTACGACATACAATAACCACCACAAGAATTAAGAAGAAAATCAATAAGCATGTATCAAAACCATTAATAATAAACATTATTAATGAGCAAAAAAGATGAAGTTGATGGAATACAATATATTATATAATATTATGTGAGCGGAAACAGCATCGTTTGCGAAAAATAAACCAGACAGGGCTAGAAAAGCCATCGTTTTCTCATCCATATTCTCCGTGATGGAGAACATAATTCTAATCTAAAGTCATTAGCAATTACTAAAATCAGAGAAACATGGATTCATCGGAGAGACTACGCCGTAGAGATCGACATTGGTGTTGAAATCGTGGGTGTAACTCATGGATCATTATGATGAAAACCATTTGTATGGAGATTCTGGTTTCATTTCATCATCTATGTGATAATAAAGTAAAGCAGACTGTGTGTGTTTGTTTGCTGGATGGATGGCTTCCAGTAAGCTTCACGTATTGGCAGGCCCGTTCTTGACATTTTTTGGGCCCTGGGCGAGATATAGAATTGGGCCCTTAACTACGAACTTATTTTCAATACATTTCAATACATTGTTTAGATATAAGGGTTATTCAGCTAAAGGACTTATCAACAAAAAAAATAAAAACATATCTTCTAACCTCGATAAAGAATTGTCAAAGATGGATCTGTTACGAGAACACTAGATCGAGTAACAGTTACCATTTTTCCCGTTATTTCTAGGGTAAGATCAATCAAACATTTTATCATCAATCCTATTTAAAAACCACTAATATAATGTTTTTCATCATCATTTTAAACTTTTCGGGTTGAAACAAACTTTTTAACAACCATCGATCTTAGAATCAAAAGTTCATATTGGTTATAGTTCGAAATTACATTCTTGTTTTAGAGATAGGAGAATATTTAAGATCTATGCACTCAATATTAGGTAACAATGAGTGAATGATGTACTAAAAATGAAGTAGTTTTGAAATCCTAAATATAGATATAACTTAGATAGTTCAGTCGTCTCACATAGTTGGTAGTTGTTTTCAAATGTAGGAGTTTTCTTAGTTAATAACAAAAAATCTTTTATATTTAACACAAAAATAAATTTCATGTGAATGGAATAAAAAAATAGTATGTGCAAGATGAGTAATGCATAATGCATCAACGTTTCTAAAAATAAATAGTTTTTAAATATCAATACG
>LUCG01033936.1:0-12982 GCA_001633085.1 Carthamus tinctorius | reverse complement strand
GGTTAGGTAGGGAAAAAGGTGTTAAAAAGTGAAAATAACACGAAGAATATGAGGGTTATCAGAAGATAATGCTGCTGATACTGAGGTAGAACTGATAACAATAGTATTGATACTACTGGGTGTAGAAGAAAGTGTTGCTAGAAGAAAAAGAAGAAAGTGCTGCTATAGGACCAACAGTAGTATTGAAAGTACTGCTCATGAAGTTACTACTGCTTATAATTACTACTGCCAGTTGTATGGTACTACTGCTGGATAGTATTGCCAATGCAGAAAGTACTGTTTTTGATTCTAACTACTGTTTGGAAGTTTTCTTGAAGATGAATTATGGAGATAACTTTGAAGATGATTCTTTAGAAGATTTTGTTTCTTTTAATAGTTATCTTGTACCTTGTATATATAGTTGATAGATCTTTTAGTTAGGTACGAAGTTTTTCATTGTTTTTGAGAGATAGTTGTTTGAGAGAAAATTCAGCCTCAAGATTTTCTTGATCCTTGCATTAGAGAAGTAGTGCACGTCTATTGATTCTAATAAGTAGATTGGCCATTGTGGTTGTAATCATTCGACTGTTGATCAATATAAGTGACTTACCTTATATTGTTCTTGAATTACTAAAGTATTATTCCGCAAACTTCTTTAGTATTATAATCTGAGTTGTTAATTGTTTGAATCAATTCAGTCCTGTCACAGCTGCATTGAATTCTCAACTGTTCAGGAAATTAGTCGATTTCCTGAAAGCATTCAGAACTGAAAAACAACCAAACTCTGATTCAAACTTCTCAATCAGACAGATGATCATTGACACTCGAATGTCTAAATCACAACCATAACTCCAGATCAGTGATTGCAATCTCTCAAAGTTCTAGTTGACTAGGCCAGAATAATGATAGAAATCACTTAAAGAGCTAGCATCCACAAGAACCAAAACAATGACGGATAACTCTCAACGCTCTAAATAGTCAGTTCAGAACACTGATAAAAACCAGTCAACGGTCTAGCTCCCACGAGAAAAACTCCAGAAAAACGATTGTAGAAGCTCAGGTGTCTAACCAATCCAATCTAAAACAAAATCTGATCATCTACAGTCTGAATATCAAGATCAAATCCGACTTAACATCAAAGAAACCGAGCAACGGGGAAATGAGAGAAATTTAATTTTCAATAGTTGAAAATTTGAATTTTGCGCTTTTATTAGGCTTTTAGAAATATATAGATGAAAACTGGCCATATAAGCACTGGGATTTTGAAGCTAACTGTAATTGAATTGGTGTGGATCTGGATCGTTACTGAAATGCAATCAATCTTGAGAAAACCGGAACTTCAAGGCCCAATAAAAATTTGAGGTCCAATTGAATCAATCTTGAATGCTTGATTGATCATATAATCATTGAAGCACATTAGAATATAAATTCTGAACTGAAAATATATCATTTTAAGCATCCTTCAAAGAGATGAAAAACAAATCTGAGATGATGTATGCGAACCAAAATTGACGATACACTCCTAAATTTTCCAATGTTTGACTAAAAAGATGTCACCACCGTGAGTCCTTGATAAGCAAAAATGCATCGTATACAATTGTTGACCAATAATCCAAGATGTTGACTAACTTTTCAAATTGGATAATTGTTGAACAAAGTGAATGTTACGAATGAAGTTGGAAAAGCGCCAATTTGAATGTTATAGGATGGAACTCGTTCAAACATCGTCTACAATATTTGACCAAATATTTGACCACCAATCTGAAAGTGTTGACCTATGTTCCTTCACCAAATGGATAGTTTGACCAACAATTAAACCAAATGTTACGTGATTTATTACAAGCCTCGTAACACTTCATCATGCGCTGACCGAACATCTAGGTCTGACTACAAGCATCTCGTAACATTTCATCAGTAACACACACTAAGCATATGTCTGACCGAGGAACTGACTCATCACTGACCGAAATTTGAAGCTGCTGACCGAATTGTGACCAAGAGTTGAAGCTCTGACCGAGTTCTGACGGAGGGTTGAGACTCTGACCGAGTTCTGACCGAGGGTTGAGACTCTGACCGAGTTCTGACCGAGGGTTGAAACTCTTACCGAGTTCTGATTGAGGGTTGAGACTCTGACCGAGAATTAAAGCCCTGACCGAGAATTTCATGTGCTAACCGAAAATTTTAGTGTGTTGACTGAAAATTTGAGGTGTTGATGCTGAGTCTACCATGAATAAACAGCCATTGATGAACTTCGATGAATGCTTCGAAAAACCATCAAACTATGTCCAAAAATCATCTATTTCCCATGATTTGATGTGAAATCACATTGATTTCATTAAATATTCATCAATAGAACTTAAATCTTCAACAAAATATTATCAATCCAGATCCAAACAATGAACTCATCAATATCTTCAATCTCTAATCCAGTTTTCAACAATTTTGAACCAAAGCTTCAAAAATCCAAAAATTTACCTCGAATTGTTTGATTTCTAAGGATCGAAGTTCCAGCTCTGGTACCACTTGTTAGTGCAAGAAATCCAACAAATAAGAGGTTGAGAAGCCATGGAATCTTCATTTTATTCATCAATGGAGAATTGTACAATTACACCTTGAAAACACACACTTAAGAAATGTAAACGACTCTCATAACCTTCTTAATTGACTATTCATCTCTATTTATACCTCTACTCACAAAGCCCTGTATCTTTACAACATCTACAAAATAAGCCCTCACACTTATCTTATTTACACAAAAGCTATCTTTATAAAACTTTCTACATATTTAGACATTTAATGTCCTAACATTGCCCCAACAATCTCTGAAGCTGAAAGTCCCACAAGAAGTGGAGACCAAGATATTCAATTACAGTCTGCATCTGTTCCTCAGAATCTTCTCCCTGATCCATCTGTCCCTGAAGTATCTTCTACATCAGGGAGCGAGCCTCCTCAGGTTGACATTCAACCTCCAGCTCTCAGATGGACAAAGGATCATCTCATTGATCAAGTTCTTGGTAATCATAGCTCAGGCGTCAAGACACGTCATCAATCTGATAACATTTGTCTTTTTATCAATTTCGTCTATCACTAAACCAAAGAAAATTGATGATGCACTTCTTGGTCCTCACTGGTTGCTGTCATGCAGGAAGAACTCGCTGACTTCATCAGAAACAATGTCTGGTTACTTGTTCCTAGACCTCATCGACGGACTTTTATTTGATCCAAATGGATTTTCCGTAACAAGTTTGATGAGCATGGCACTGTTACCCGCAAAAAGGCTAGACTTGTTGCTCAGGCATACCGACAGGAAGAAGGCATAGACTACGATGAAACTTTTGCCCCTGTTGCTAGACTCAAAGAAATTCAACTTTTTCTAGCATACGCTGCCCATAAAATCCTTAAAGTTTCTCAAATGGATGTCAAAAGTGTCTTCCTAAATGGAAAGCTCTCTGAAGAAGTCTATGTCGCTCAACCTCCAGGCTTCTTTGATCCTAAATTCCCTGATCCCGTTTACAAGTTAAATAAGGCTATGTATGGGTTAAAACAGGCCCCTCGTGCCTTGTATGATACCTTGTCACCTTTCTCTTAAAGAGAGGTTTTGAGCATGGTAAGATTGATAGCACCCTGTTTCTTAGGAAACATAAGGGACACATCATTCTTGTCCAAATTTATGTCGATGACATTATTTTTGGATCAACCAAAAATAAAATGCGTAAAACTCAGTGTCCATTTCAACCGCTGAAGCTGAATATGTCGCTGCTGGAAGCTGTTGTGCTCAGGTTCTCTGGATGAGAAATCAGCTACTTGACTACAACCTGAAGGTTTCAAAAATTCCAGTCTATTGTGACAACACCTCAGCGATCGCCATTGCCAATAATCCGGTTATGCACTAAGACCAAGCACATTGAAATCAGATATCATTTTATCAGAGATCATGTGATGAATGGTGACATTAAACTTCATTTTATCCCCACTAATTATCAGCTCAAGGATATCTTCATAAAACCTCTTGATGAGACTCGTTTCAATATTCTCATCAGCGAGCTTGGTATGTTGAACCCTGATACTTAACTCATCAGGGAGTCAATACCTTAAGTAACCCTAAAATGTTGTCCTTTCAGTGACTCTCATTATGAATCACTGATTAATGGATTTAATGACTGACTCTTTGTCAGGTAGGCTCCTCTAACTCTTAAACCTTATTGCATTCAATGTGATAAGAGGACTTTTCCTCAAAAAAGTTGTTAGCAATTTTATTTGCTAATAATAGGAAGTTTTATAAATGAAAGCCCTTTTTCTTTGTATTTTTAGTTTATATTGTATTTGGGCTTGGTAATGTTGTTGTAATGGGTTTGGGCTTAGTGTAGGTCAATTCTCTAGTATAAATAAGGAATGTCTTGTATTCTTGATGTAATGAACTTTTCATCAATTTTGAGGGTGAATCAATGAGAGTCGACTTTCACATTTGAGTGTTCTTTAATTTTCCGCATTTTACATTCAATAAGCGTCTCTCATCTTCATCTTCACCTTGAATTGTTGGTTTACAAAAGCTATCAATTGGTATCAGAGCGGGAGCAGATCATCAGTATTCATTTTCGATCCTTAGAAATCAACAATTCGAGGTATTTTTATGGAATTTCAAAGTATTGTTCTAAAAAGTTGAAATCTGAATCTGTTTTCGTGATTTGTTTAAATCTGTGTACTGGATCTGGAGTTCTTTTCTGTTAATTCAATTGAGGTACTGGATCTGTTGGTTTTGTTCATTGTGGCGAGTTTTTCACAAAGATGAGATTTTCTATTCGAGATAATCGTTTATGGCAGCTGTTAATCGACATATTAAATAACCTTTGAAGATTTATCTGGAGGGTTTGCCTGTTATACACGTTTCGGTTCACAGAACCTCTGCCAAGTTTCACAGAACCTCTGCCACATTTCACAGAACCTCTGTCAAACTGATCCACAGAACTTGTCAGATTTCACAGAAGGATCTAGTCTATAGAGGCGAGTTGTCTCTGAGGTGTGTTGCCTACAGAGTTGGGCTGAATATGCTCTACTGGTATTGCTCGATCGCGTTCAAAAGAGCCTATTTCATGTCTTACAGAACTTGAAATGTTCAATCATGCAGAGCCTTTACCTGTTCTACTAGTGATTCTGCCGAGTTTCGATTCACAGAGGTATTCTCGCCACAGAGGGGTGTTGCTCACAGAGCCTCTGATAAGTCTGTCAGAGCCTCTGTCAGACGTCACAGACCCTCTGCCGCACTTCAAGAAAATAAGACGACTCCTTTGCCACTCTAATCAACTTGCTACAAGCATAGCTACACCATCTTCTCTGCTCACTGCTTGTTCTAGATGAACAGCTTTGCAAAGGGTGAACTTATGTATATGGCTACAGAACCTCTGTCAGGCTTCGCAGAACCTCTGTTGGGTCACAGAGCTTCTGTCAGACTTCGAAGACCCTCTGCCAGATTTGGTTGTTCTGGTTCACAGAAGCATGTCACCACAGATTCATATGAGATTATGCTTCGAAATTCCCGGTGCTTATCTTGACAAGTACCATTCCTTATTGTCATATGATGGAGTTAATCTTCATGAAAGCCTATTATAAGCCCAAAATCAATTTCCTCTGTTGGAAATTTTTTTCTCTCAATCCCCCTATGTTCACGAGACTTGATGTTACGCCGGATTTGAAACTACATCAGAAGGATGATGACGGGATTATGTATTTGGTTGCATTATTTAGAAATATGATGCTCTACAGTCAGAATTATGGAGTTTTATTCGATGGATTATTCCTCTTGGGGTACAATTGAATTTTTCCTTTGGATGCTATGTTCGATGAATGGTACACTCTGTTTGCGCTCAACTTATATCCATTCTATTGACATAGAGGTTCGATCGTGATCTAAAAATCTGATTGTCTGTCATCATTTGTCTGGATAAGAAGATCGAAGTCGGGGTTCGGTTGTCTTCATTTCTGGATGTTTTTAGAAAACGACTATGTTTTTGACAGAGAGAGGTGCATGTCTATCCTAGTTTTTCATGTCATATGATGTTTCGGTGATCCAAGCTCAGCTCTTCTGCTGAACTTCAATTCAACATGCAGCTAATGACAAAGCCCTTATCTTTCCTGGTAATCATGCAGCACCGTAATTCAGACGTGTATCTATCCCTTTGTCTTTCTTTGTGATCTACATAGTGGATGAATCAACATGCTCTGGAGAAAGCTGTTGTATTCTGCGGCTATTAGGCGTGTTGAGTTATTTTGTGCAAGTCAGTTGCGGTTACGACATAGTGGATCTGATATTTAAGTTGAATTTGAAGTCAAGTAGCTTCATTCAAGGGGGAGCTTGGAATGCAAAATGTAGCCGAGCACCATTTTAGGGGGGAGAAGATTAGACATGCTTTATTTATAAAACTTAGGGGGAGATTGTTAGCAATTTTATTTGCTAATAATAGGAAGTTTTATAAATGAAAGCCCTTTTTCTTTGTATTTTTAGTTTATATTGTATTTGGGCTTGGTAATGTTGTTGTAATGGGTTTGGGCTTAATGTAGGTCAATTCTCTACTATAAATAGGGAATGCCTTGTATTCTTGATGTAATGATTTTTTCATCAATTTTGAAGGTGAATCAATGAGAGTCGACTTCCACATTTGAGTGTTCTTTAATTTTGAGCATTTTACATTCAATAAACGTCTCTCATCGTCATCTTCACCTTGAATTGTTGGTTTACAAAAGCTATCAAAAGTATTTTTGAATAGTGCTTTACTTTCAAAGACCAAATCATTTGCCAAATATTAAATGTTTTATTCCTTAAAACAAAAATGTAAACAACTTTATTTTAAAATGATGACATTTCATTAAAGAGCCGTCTGACATGTCTGAAACGGTTACTATTCACTAGCATGTTTTGACAGCTAGTGGGAGCATGATTGCGCGTGGGTATACCATTTTCATCATCACGTTTGAAAATGGGACGCCAACTCACTCCACCTTTTTGCATTCAGTTTCTCTCTCATCTCAAAATCCTATATAAACCTCACACCACCTCTTTTACACTCTTTAGGCTCACATATCTCTCTAAGGCAAAAACCACTCTCTCTCTCTAAGCAATCTGCATTCTATGAAGAACTCTTTGAAGAACTACTTCAAGACTTCAAACAACTAGTAAGCTTTCTTCATATCTTCATCCATTCTTGGTTTGATCTTTGTTTAAAAACTTACCCAGAATACTTTAATCTTTCTTCTACATTGAAACCACTCCGTCTGGTTTCAAGATTCAAAACCCTAAAAAGGTTTTCTTCTTTTTAAAATAAACAAGGATTCTAATCTGTTAGAGTCATTATTTCAAGATAATTTCTTGATACTCAATCATCTTAAATTATCTTCCTTTTTAAAACGCTAACTTGATTTCTTTTATCATTTAAAGTTTCAGATCTATTCTTAGTAAAAGGGTAACACCATTTTTGGACCACTTTCTTATCCAAAAATGATGGTTTAAAACAATATTCGGACTCTGGTTATCATCCTATATTGTTACTCATTCATGTGTTTTGCAGCGATGGCCACTTCTTTTGCAGCTGATGCTACTACCGGTGTCACCACCCCTGTTGTTAGGTTCATCATTCCACTAAACACCATCAAGTGGAAGCCGAACAATTTCCTGGCCCTATTCAATTTGCCAGATGAATACGAAGCAATGTTCGTTGCCGCACGTTTGCGTGCAGGTCCTGCTTCCACTTCCCTCTCACTGGACATTCCTCTAGTCCGATCACTGCTATACAACTTCTGGGCCACTGCTACTGTAGTCATTGGACGCATGGAAAATGAAAACCCCTATGAGTACGTCCAGGGCTTCATCCCCTCTTCTGCTGATGAAGGCACTCTGGTGCCCTTCACCTTCAAATTGACTGACTTCAGGGCTGTTCTGAAGTTCCCTGGAAAGCCCACTGAAGCCAAGCCATACGAAGACTTCCCAACCAACGCTGAACTGATCGAGTTCCTAGACGAACTCAACTATCAGTGGAAGAAGAACAAGGATGGTGAAACGATCAAGACCCTTGGAGAAGTTCACCGGAATCGGATGTCGGTGGAAATGAGCTACGTCTTTGCTCACATCATACAAGGCCTCACTGGAAAGGTTGGTTCTCAAGATCAAGGATCAACATCTCAAGTCAAATGTTCTTCTCGCTGGTCAAGAACAGGAAGATTGACTATGCTAGAATGATCTACGAAAACTTGCTCTCCAAGCTTAGTCAGTGGCCAAAGACCTCCATGGATCCCACCAAGCCTCCGAATATCAGGGAGGAAGGCATTCTGTACCTGCGATTTCTATCAGGGATCTTCTCCAGGATCCTTGATAAAGATTACCCTCCTGGAAACCTAAAGTACCCAAGCATCGAAGAGTACCCAAGGATCTCCCTCTCTTAGGGACACTCTCGCTGCTCCTCTCAGGTTGACTATGACAATGATCTCGCCAACCTCAGGTATGATTTCTTCTCTTAACTCTTCCAAACCTCATTCTTCTCTTTCAATAGCTATGTCAGTGACTAACCCTCACTGACTTCCCCAGTTATTCCTCCATCTTCGCTTAAGCGATCCTCCACCTCATCAACTACTCCAACTTCACCCCCTGCCAAGAAGCAGCGAACCCTGAAGAAGGAAGGTGTTCCAGTTTCAAAAGCTGGAAAATCTAAAGAACCTGGGGATACTTCTCTCATGTGAGTCTTCATCTACTCACAAAGTTTTGCGTATTACAGGTTCTTTACAGGTACCTTTCCAGGCACCTGCTGCCGCTGCTAATGTTTCCACCATGTCTGAGGTGGAAATCAAAAAGAGAAATGTAGCCCAAGTCCAAGCTCGGGTTAAAGCTTCCAACAAGGCTAAACTTGATGCTGCTCACCAACAGGCTCTCCTTGATGATGCTGCCAAGGATCGAGAAGCTGCTGCCAAAGCTCTTGCTAATAAAAAGCAAGCTGAAAAGGCTATTGCTGAGCTTCAAGCAAGGATCCCTACTGATGCGGATACCTCTCCAAGATCTCAGGGCTATTCATTCAGCTCCCTGGCCTTGAGAAGCTCAACACTCAAGTCCTCCTCTGATGTCCTTCAGCGAATTGAGGACTCCAAAAATTCACCCTCGCTGCCATACAATCCGTCGTCGTTGCCAACCAACCTGCTCAGGTGGACCTGACGTCTATCAGGGACGATATTCGTTCTCTGATCCAGGCTCAGGATGCAAAAATCGACGCCCTCCAATCCACCGTCAACGCTCAGGCTGACAAGATCCAGGCTTTGACCACTGAGGTTCAAGCCTTGCGCTCTCAGCCCCTTGTTCCATCCTTCACACAGGCGGATAAGGACCTTCTAGTCAGCCAAGGCAACACCTTGGTCAACCTGGGAACCATGCTCTTAGGGATGGAAACCCTCCACCTCCAGCTTCTAGCAGCCTCTACCAGGATTAACCCTGCTACGGCTAAGGGGGAGAGATTAGCTGGACCTCCTTCACATCCCTCTCACTTCCAAGTCGAGCTAGTCAGGGAGGGAGAATATGAAGATGAAGAAGGAGGAGAAGAAGACGACGACGCTGACCACAACGACGATTGTGGTGGGGTAGACTGGGGTCAAGATGACGACGATGATGATCATCATCAACCCCCTCCCATGATCAAACCGCTGGACACTGCTTCAATTGTTCACACTCAACATGCCAGTGGGGAACGACAAGCTGAGGGGGAGAAAAGACAAGAATCGCCATCTTTTGACCAGCCCTCTCAGACTCAGCAAGTGGTCAAGGTTTCAACAGGTACTCCTACCCCCTCCTCGACTCTCATATCTCTACCCTCTCCTCTTAAACCCTCATCACTAACCTCATCTGATAACCTACCCATCTCCACCCTCTTACTTAAAAACTAAGCCATTAACCCAAACGAAGCCTTCTCTTCTAAACCCAAAGAAACCCTCAACATTGAACTATCTGATCCTATCCCTAATTCTCAACCCAACACTGCACCTAAAGTAAACATCACCTCTACCACTAATAAACTCACCAACATCCTCCAAGACCAACACAATGAACCCACACCTACCTCTTCACCTAAACCTGACACTACCCCTTCACCCAACAACCAAATAACCCAAGACATTCCAAACCTTACTCCTCTCATGACCTATGACCCTAATATCCTAGCTGGTTCAGTGGGACCTAATATTGTCGATCTCTTTTCGAGAAGCAAATCAGCCCACAGCAGGGAAATGGTAAAACATCTTATAATAGATGCTCAACCCATCTCTGCCATACCACTTCAAAACTCATCCTCTGAAACTCCTCAACCCTCATCCTCTAAACCCCTAAATCTTCAACCGCACCTAAACCTCAAACCAATCGTATAATCCTACCTCCTCTAAACTTCAGAGAACGACCTTCTACCCCCGAACCTAACAGAACCACGTCCTCAGCTCCCTCAAGTCCTAAATCCAAGGACAAAGGGAAAGCTCTGATGCCTGAGTATCAGTCCTTCAACGATGATACTCAGACAGTACAAGCATGGCATCAGGGAGTTATGTCCTTTCAAAGCGGGGAAAAATTTTCTCTTCGTACCTCCGGCGCTGAAGGACCCTCTGACGGTATTTCTCATGCTGACAGAATGGAGAGCAAACTAGCCAAAATGTGTCTACGCCAAAGACAACCTGAAGAAATCGCTAATCTAAGGCAAACATACACCCTGCTTCTCCAAGAATCAGACAACCCCCTGGTGGAACAAGAAAAAGCCATGGCCGAGTTGAATTGGTGTATCTTTAGAAGGAGATTCAGAAAATATGATGCCCAATTCATTCGTGCCAATATCACTAGGAAACGCGGAAACAAGAAAGAGCGACCCAAGGCTTTCATCCATATCACCAGGGAGGACAACTCAAAGTTCGACCACATTGATACCAACATTGCAAATCTTGGGTATGAGGAGTGGTTGGAGATCAAGAGGGCTTTCCGAAATAAAAAGAACACCAACTTCAAGAAGATCGTGATGATTTCACTGGATCATCTTCTTGACAGAATGAAGCTGATAGTCAAGGCACATCCTTCATCGCCTCCCTCTTCTCTGCTGTTGATCTACCACCCGTCATTGATCAAGGACACATTATAAGAAATGAAACAACTATAAGGTTCTCTGTTGAAGCTCTCTTCTTCGAGAAACTAAGGGTCGATCTGACTGGGCTGAACACGGTGCTACCTGAAGGTATTCCAAAGGAACCAGGGACCGTCATCATGGAACCTGTCAGTGGAATATACTTCAGTGATGGTGATGGAAACATACACTTTTCGCGCTCATTCAGAGTTTCACAAAGCTCCATCTCAACATTTCAATAATCTTCTTGAGGTCCTCTTGCTGTCATCTACACAAGTGCGCTCCATATTGCTTGATAAAATGATTAGAAAAGTTCTAGATGAAAGACATGAGTTTGTGTATGATCAGCGATAGAGTCTTACTTTCAGTACTTCTTTCCTACTCTTATACATTTTATTTTTCTTGTAATCCTCTTTCTGAGATTAATGAAATGATTTCAAGAGTAAAGTATTTCATTCCATCATAGTACTGAAAAAGATCCCTGAAAACAGTAAACGGGGCACGTACCTTTATGAGTTCCATTTCCTTTCTGTTTATCTAGACTTAGAATTTTTTTTTTCTATGTAACTAGTTATAGCATTATCTCTTATGTCTATGTCATCATCATTTAGGGGGAGATTGTTGATCCAGCACTCCTCAGACTGATGAAATAATGATGACCTTGATAATTACTTAATGTAGATACTTTGCTTTATACTCAAGCTTGAGGAATTATCATTGAGAATGTTCCCTAATAATTCTTCTAGTCTCAAGCTCAACTCTAACAGGTTCATATCGAATGTCAGGGACTCGCTGAGTCTATTCAACAACCCTGATGTAAGATATCCAAAAACAAAGTATCGTCTCTAAAGACAAAGGAATCGAGCTACAAGAACCATCAGCGATGTCGAAAAAGTAGCTGATGACAGAGTCAGAGCCGCTCGTGATCTAAAGACGGAATTCAGTGATAGCTGTCTGATTACATATGCCTGAAGATCGAATGGACAAAGCTTCAGCGACCGATAACGTCTCAAGGACCAACGAGCTTTAGCCGCTGATAGAAGCTTGCTCTAGAAAATTTCCTCAATTACCTTATCGACTTAAATGCACAAAAAGGACAACCATGCTTTTACTGACATAGTACAAAAGGGACGTTCTCATCATTGTTCCCTCATTACTTATCAGCCCCAAAAGCAACCTTTTGCAATACCTCCCATACTGCCATCCCATGCGTAGTATATATTAAAATGGTAAAAGGTACACAAGGTCCACCCAATACACAGCATGTGTAAAGGTGACTTACCATGCATTTAATGCATGTAGTATAAATAGAGATCTTGGGAGTGTTCTTCAAACACACATCATACCAATCTCTTCCTTATATTGTGTCCTTCCTTCTCTTCTATCTTTCTTTCTTTCTTTCTGTTCTTTCTTTTCTCACTAGTCCATAGTAAAGGCTAAGTGTCAAAACTTAAGATTGTTTAGATTAGGTTTACTCCTTTTCTATTTCGACAACAATCATTGTAAATTCGGTATTTATTTTAATACATAAAATTCAAAAGTGAAAATCCTGTGTAATTGTATTTGTTGGAGCTGAAGAGCAATAGTAAGTCTTACTACTATTAGAGAAAAGTGTTACTAATGGTGGAAGTTACTACTGTTAGGAGAATCAACAACAGTAAGTTACTGCTGCAAGAAGAAAGTTACTACTACTGATTGAAGTTATTGCTGCCAGAACAAAGAAGTTAAAGCTGTTTTTGANGATAAGGAAAGGTTTGAAGCGAGAAGATAAGGCAAAGATCTTGAAGATATTGAAGATTTTGTTGAAGATTTATTTTCCTTATCATGTACCTTGTATATATAGTTGTTAGATTATTAGATAGGTACGAGTTTTTCATTAT
>LUCG01033887.1:0-16101 GCA_001633085.1 Carthamus tinctorius | reverse complement strand
GTAGCAGTGTGACCCAAAAGTGTCTTATAACATTGGACACAGTAAACTTTCGTTACTGTCTTGCACATAATCTAACAACATCAACGTGCTCAAGCCTGATATCCGTGAGTTCGTGACCACAACGAGGTGCCAAGACCTCAATTAGATGATGGAAGTGGCAGGAGCGAGGGAACTATATCTAGATGAGTTGTAAGCCAAGAAGAGAAATCAAGAGCAGTCGCAGATGTCGACAAAGAAGCAGAAGCAAGCGAGGCATAGACCCGAAAGCAAAAGAGATTTTCTGAAGTGAAGTATGCGTGGACGCCACCACCCCGGAGAGTGCGAGCGGGAGCTGGAGTGTGCTACAAGTGTGGCAAGCGTGGCCACCTGAGCGGAGACTGCGAGGAGACCTCGAAGCTATGTTTCCATTGTTATCAGCTAGGGCACTTCAAATCACAGTGTCCCATGTTAGCAGGCGCAACAGTTCAGGCGCCTGCACCGACCACCCTGAGGATCACTAATGGTAGCTCGGGGAAGAAGAGTGGAACTACCGCGAGCCGAGGTACGGCTTTCCACCTCACAACGGAGGAAGCCAAGACTGCGCCAGACGTGGTTACAGGTATTTCTTAATTAAGTATCGTAATCTTTTAACTTTTATATGTCTAGTAGTTGTAATAAAGATCTCTTATATGTGGTTTAGGTACATATCTAGTGAATACCCTCCCTGCGTTAGGTTTATTCGATTCAGGAGCGAGCCGTTCTTTGTATCACACGCCTTTTGTAAAGGCTTCGACCATATGCTCGGAAAACTAGACAGACCTCTAACATTTGAAATAGCAGATGACGAAATTTTGGATGTGGCCAGCGTGTTCAAGGGATGTGTGATAGAGATTAGTGGAATTAAATTTCCAATAGATTTAATCGCAATTGTGATGAAGGAGATCAACATGATAGTCGGGATGGATTGGTTGGGCCGTCAGCAGGCCATGATAAAATGTGAGCACCAGCGAATTCGGGTTCAAACCCCTAGTGGGGAGAGCTAGTTATCTAAGGCGAAGAAAGGAAAGTTAAATCGGCATTTTATTCTACGGCCAAAGCTATGAGATATTTACAGCATGGATGCGTAAGATATCTCGCGTACGTAACGAACGATCGATTAGAGAACATGAAGTTGTCAATCACGGAGGGTCCCGTTGTTAGTGAATTCCCGATGTCTTCCTGGAAGACCGCGTAGCATTCCTCCAGACCGGTGGGTAGACTTCAGGATCGACCTCGTCCCAGGAGCAGCGCCAATGGCCAGGGCCCCGTACCGGCTAGCTCCACCCGAGATGCAGGAGCTCTCCAAGCAACTACAAGAGTTGTTGGATAAGAGTTTCATTCGTCCGAGTAGTTCACCATGGGGCGCTCCGATTCTTTTCGTGAAGAAAAAAGATGGCAGCCTCAGAATGTGCATCGACCCAAAGCCACCATAAAGGATAAATACCCCTTGCCGCGGACAAGGTTTTAAATGGCGTGAGGCGTGGTGTGGCGGCGAGGTCAAGCCTCAAGCCTTAGGATCCATGGCGAAGCCAAGGCGTTTTCAACGCGGGACTTACGGCATCAAATTTCTAATTCATATAAAATATTATATATAAGATCATATGTTTTGTACTGTTATTCAATAAGTCAATATTAATAAGCAAGTTAAATTATATTATATATGGAAATCTAGCAAATAAAACATTAAAACGTAAAGAAAAATCAATAGAATTTTGCGCATTAGGCCATGGCATGCCATAGGCTTAACGTGGCATGAGACACAAGCCTTGAAGCCATGGGGCGCCATGGCAGCTGTGTGGCGACTATTTTAGAACAGTGGTCGCGGATTGATGACTTATTTGATCAGCTTCAGGGGGCAGCTTGGTTTTCTAAGATAGATCTCCGCTCGGGATATCATCAGCTGAAGGTCAGAGAAGAAGACATGCACAAAACGGATTTCAGAACAAGATACGGACACTATGAGTTCGTAGTTATGTCGTTTGGACTGACGAATGCCCCAACTGCATTCATGGACCTAATGAATAGGGTATGCAGACCCATGATGGATAAAGTAGTGATTGTGTTCATTGACGATATATTGATTTATTCCATGTCAAAGGAAGAGCATGTGGGCCACTTACGGGAGGTGTTAGAAGTGTTGAGGACAGAGCGACTCTATGCTAAGTTCTCGAAATGTGACTTTTGGTTACAGGAGGTCTAGTTCCTAGGACACCATGTAAGCTAAGAGGGCATCAAGGTAGATCAAGCAAAAAATCGAGGCAGTAATGAACTGGAAGATCCCTACAACTCCCACAGAGATCAGGAGTTTTAATGGGTTGGCCGGGTACTACCGCCAGTTTATCCAGGATTTCTCTAAGATAGCGGTGCCATTGACGAAGTTGACCAGGAAACACAAACCGTAAGTCTGGGTGAAGAACAACAGACGACTTTTGATGTATTGAGGCAAAAGTTAAGTGAGGCCCTAGTACAAACCTTACCGAAGGGCGTTGAAGACATAACGTTCTACTGCAATGCCCCCCATCGTCGGTTGGGTTGTGTACTGATGCAAAGAGGTAAAGTAATAGAGTACGCTTCCAGACAGCTGAAACCACATGAGGCGAATTATCCAACTCACAACCTGGAGCTTGCAGTCTTTTTTTTGCCATGAAGATCTAGGACATTACCTCTATGGAGTAAAGTGCACCATTTATACAAACCATAAAAGCATTCGGTACTTCCTAGATCAGCAGAACCTGAATATGAGGCAGCAGAGGTGGCTCGATGTACTAAAGGATTATGATTGCGAAATCCTTTACCACCCAGGGAAGGCGAATGTCGTAGCAGATGCTTTGAGTCGTAAGGCTAGCAGTGTGTTGCTCAGGATTGCGCTAATGAAACCGACAGTGACTGCATCATCCTTAGATACAGTCAGGCAAGCTCAGGAGGAGGCAGTTAAAGAGGAGAATCAGAATAGGGAGAGGATCAGAGGTCACATTCCTAACTTGGTCAGAGACAGTCAAGGGTTGTTGACTAGGTATAGACGGGTTTGGGTTCCAGCTGTAGGAGAAACCAGGTAGTTACTCATGAATGAAGCCCACAAATCGAAATCTTCAATGCACTCGGGAGCCACGAAAATGTACAGGGATTTGCAGTCCAATTATTGGTGGCTGAGAATGAAAAGGGAGGATGCTAAGTACGTGGAGGAATTCCTGATGTGTCTGAAGGTTAAGGCCGACCACCAGAAACCGCACGGCAAGCTGCAATCTTTGGAAATTTGAGTATGGAAATGGAGCACGCAACCATGGACCTGATCATGAAACTACCCATGACCCCGAGAAGTTATGACGTAATATGGGTTATAGTAGACAGATTGACTAAAAGTGCGCACTTCATAGCGATCTACGAGAAGTTTTCCTCATAATAGTTAGCAGATATCTACGTCGGAGAGGTGTTTCAGACAAGGATACCCGGTTCACAGTCACGATTCTAGGGAAAATTTCATGAGGATCTTGGCACTAGACTTCAGTTCAGTACAGTATACCATCCTCAGACGGATGGACAAAGTGAGAGGACGATCCAGACCTTAGAGGACATGCTTCAAGCTTGGATTTTAGACTTCGGGGGTAGCTGGGATACATACCTCACATTGACAGAGTTTTCGTACAGCAATAGCTACCATGCCAGCATTAGTATGTCCTCGTACGAGATGTTGTATAAGAGAAGGTACAGAACCCCAATCTGCTAGGGTGAAGTCGGTCAGTGGGTGATGGGAAGCACTGAGATAGTTCAGAAAACCACAGAGAATATATAGAGAATCTAGAATCGGCTACGAACAACTCAGAGTCGCCAGCAAAGCTACGCGGATAAGCAGCGATTAAATTTAGAGTTCCAAGTTGGGGACTATGTTTTGCTCAAGGTGTCTCCCTGGAAGGGGTGATTCAGTTCAGAAAGCAAGGTAAGTTAGGACCCAGTTTCATTAGGTCGTTCGAGTCGTCGCCCGTGTTGGTAAGGTGGCGTATCGTCTGGAACTACCAGAGCCACTTAGCCAAATCCACAGTACATTCCACGTGTCTCAGTTACAGAAATGTTTAGCTGATGAGACCACCTACGTGCATATAGATGATGTTCAGATCGACGAAGGTTTAAACTGTAGAGAAACCGATAACGATACTAGAGAAGAAAACGAAGACCTTACGCAACAAGGAGATCAGAATTGTCAAAGTTCGGTGGCAACATCGGCAAGGATCAGAATGGACTTGGGAACTGGAAGCGAAGATGCGAAGGAACTATCCAGAACTATTTTACAAGTAAATTTCCGAGACGAAATTCCGTAAGTAGGGGGAGTAGTAACAACTTGTTTCTATTTATTTATGTATTTATTTATGTAGCTTAAGTATTAAATTTGATAGGTTAAGTGTGATTAATATAAAGGGTTTAATTGAAATAAAAGGAATTTATGTTTTGGGCTTAAGTGATAAATGGGCTTCTATTTGAGTGGTTATTTCGGCCCGTGTATATAAACTCATATTCCCTCATAATCCCTGATTAATCAAAGACAAACGAAACCCTAGCTTTCCCTCCCTCTCTCTAACGATTTTCACCAAAGTAAAGAACCCCCACCGTCAACCACATCGCCGCCACCAGCGTCAACCACCGGAAAGCCGTTATCGATAGAAATTACTCGGTTCCTCGTGTCGTATCCATCCGTTGTTTGTAGGAGCTCGAGAGTTTCGCGAATCTAAGAGGTAAAGTTTCTATCTCAAAGTGTATGTGAATTAACAATAGGGTTTTAACATAGTTCTGTAAGCAAAAATGGTTAGCGGGCGTTCGTTATAGCGTTAATTGGATTAAAAGTCATTAATGGGGTTATTCTAGGTTAAAAATTCGATTAGAATGAGTTAGTATTAGGATTTTATGGATTGAAATCAAACAGGGGTCGTTCAGGGTCGAGATTATGAGAATAATCGCATTTGGACGTCACAGCAGTGCCCGGTGTGGGCACGACGCGAGTTAGGTCGCGGCCAGGTCGCGTGGCAGTTGGATTTGGAGGGGAGCGGGTACCGGCGCGAGACAGCCCGCGGCAGAAGCTGCGCGGGCTATTGTTTCATACACGGCGCGTGTCGCGGCACAGGTAAGGTCGATCCAGACCCTGCCCACCGCCGCCGACCTCCATTTTGCGTCTCGTTCGATTTCGGATCGAAGGGTCGATTTAGGGGTCTCCTTAAGGCTATTTTAGAATGTTTTCTAGGTCTAAAAAGGGTCTTTAACCTCCCGTCTATAATTTATAAATTCGGGAATTCAGTTTAAAAGGACAGGATAGATTACAGTTGCTTCATCAATTCATTTGATTGTCGAATTTCATATGAGTTCACTAACTTGTACACTTGTTATGTGACCCATGTTTGTATGCGATGACATGTTTTATATGTTGTATAGACAGTGTTGCTCTCGTAAGAGACATGGGGACAGTTTCGTGCTCATGAGGGCCGAAAGGACAATTCGTTCTCGCAAGAGACGAATGGCAGATCAGTTTTGTCATCTCTTTGAGACAGAGGACAGTTTTTGTTCAAATATGTGTTCATTTGATAACTGTGTTTGTTGTGTGTGCTCACTGAGCATTAGATTACCCGTTGTTGATTTCCTCTTTTTAGGTAGCAGATCGGGTGTAGAGAAGGGAAAAACTCTGGCTTGACTACAGACGGCTTCCGCTTGAGAACAAAAAGGATATTCATCTCTTTTAAACTTACAGTTTTATTCAGATTTTGGAATTTAATTTATGCTTTTGAGACAGTAAAACTAAGTTTTAGATTTTTGACTATTTCCGCAATAATATTTAAGTTATATTTTATATTAGAAAAATGGGTATTACAACTGGACAGGACAAGAGAGTAGGACAGGACTGGACAGAACGAGACAAGACTGTACAGAACAACTGTCTATTTTGTGTTTGGTACGCCTAGAACGGAACTAGACAGAACTACACAAATTCCTCCAAAAAATTATTTGATGATTTTATATATCACATAATAGTTATAATTAACATAAATAAAGTAAACTATATATTTTATATAAAAACTACACAATTTTCACGCACGCACTCACGCAAGATTTGATGTAACTGATGTTAGTGGTTATGGTGGAGGTGGTGGCCGACAGTAATACTAGTAGTAAGTAGTGACGATGGTGGTGGTGGTCGGTGGTTGTAGAGAACGTGAAGATGGTGGATAGTGGTGGTGGTTGTGGTGGAGGTGACTACAGTGGTGGTGATGATTGCGGTGGTGATGGATAGTGGTAGAGCTGGTAGATGGTGGTGGTAGGTAATCGATNGTGGAAATGGCCGATAGTGGCTACCGGTGGCGGCTGCGGTCACGACTAGTGGTGGTAAACACTAAAACAAATACCATATTAAAGTTATATATCAAACGAGTGTTAATTAGTAATATACAAGTTTTTGCCTCATTTATGTCCCATGTTGTTCCACCTATTTTGGTGGAACAAAAAAAACCCTTTTGTCCCATGTTGTTTCACCTTGTCCCAGTTCATGTCTTTGTCCTATGTCGCACCAAATATGGGACAGTGAATTCCTGTTCTGTCCCACGTTGCGCCAAACGTGGGACACTAAGTTTTGTTTTATGTTATCCTGTCCTGTCCCACGTATCAAACGTAGCCTTGGGAAACTATTGTATTCATTATACAAAGTCACATGGAAGAATTATGTGGACTTATGTTTTAAAGTTTATATACAAAATGCACTTTAATTACATAAACCAAGTGCTTTAGCCATCTTTTAAAACCTTATTGAACACTTCTAGAAGTGATATATGCAAACACATTCATCACCAATAACCACTATCGTGAAATACCATTTGCGGAAATCTCCAGTTGAATATTGTAGATTAACAGAAAAGAATGCTTCACTAATAAGAACAAGGATATGTGTAGCTGTAGCAATAAGCTTTACGGGTTGTCGATGGGTTTAGGTTGGAGATGATCGATTATAGGAAATGCCAACAGGGTTAGGGTTTGGTGAGCGTGTGGGAGAAGGATAGGTAGCAGATGGGGGTGAGGGATCGAAAAAGATGATGGTCGATGGTGGTATGAGGTTGTGGTGTATTGCCTGATCATTTAGTTAGGGGAGGAGATTGAGAGGTTGAATGGATGATCGTCTAAAGGATAGATGGGTGAGGGTTCCATTGCGAGTGAAGGGGTGAGGATCGGCTAATGGATGGTTAAGGTAGTAAGATCAGCTAGTTGAGAGACGTTAGCCAGTTGTGGGATATACCAATTGGTTTGTAGTTGGTTAAATATGAGATCGGCTAATATAGGTTTTGGTTAATAGAGCAAGAGTAGCCAATGGTAAATGTAATCGACAACATGGCTATCAATTGCCTAATTAGGAATCTTTGAGCACATCTTAAAAATAAAATATTAAAAGCCAAAATCTCTAAAAATAATTGTTTTACAATACCTTTTTTCTAGAGCAAGACTGCTTGTGGATATACTTACAATCAAATTTTAAAACCCGGTTAAATAATATATACATATCAATATAGGTATCAAACCAATATATACATATCAATATAGGTATCAAACCAATTTTGGGAGAATTGCACCTATATCCATGCAAACTTAAATAACTACATATATATCCTTGTAAACTTCTAAATTACATCAATATCCTTGCAAAACATAAATAATTACACCTACATTCTTATACCTATTTTATTTATTTTTAAAATATTTTAAAATCTGGAAAAGTGATCCCTGATATAATTTAGATGTTAAATCTCTAATCTACCCATGTCTCTAAATCAAAATCAAAATTGCAATCTAAATCCTAATCGGCAAAAACACCCTCCCTGGCTTCTCCCCCTTCTGCCTCCCATAGCCCCCAATCTCCAATGTCACCACCGCCCACTTCCTACATCGTTGAAACCACCGCCCCAAAATCACCGCCAAACGCCGCCGCTCTTGGCTGTGCAACCTTCAACTTTCCGGATATATATGTAATTATTTAAGGTTTTTTTTTTGGAAGGGTGTCCGGGCCAAAGCCCGACTAATCCCCGGCAATTTTGGGGCCTAAACATGGGCCCACTTAAATGTCCCCAGGTATGCGTACGAGAAGGTTCGAACTCGGTTAGGGCGCTATGAACCCCCCGAGCAATAACCAATCCGCCACAGCACTGTTGACAGTTGTAATTATTTAAGTTTGTAAGGATATAGGTGTAATTCTCCATTTAAAGGGAAAAAAATACCTATCTCTTTGATTAAAAAATTAACCATCTTTAAAATTATCTATATTTTAAAAATGAGATGTAATATATTGGAAGGGTTTTTAGAAAGGGTACAAAGGGGGCAAGTTAAAAAAACTTATGAAGATTGAAAGATCTTGTATATATTACTGGATTAATGCTTTAATAATTGTATCCTTGAAACATTAATAGTTTTTAAGACCAAAGCGTGAATATTATACCAGGGGTGGGTTCAAGTGAAACCGTCATATTTTCGTGAGACTGTGAGACGACAAAAATAATATTAAACCTTTATAATTGTGAAGGTTAACCTTCACATTGTTTTTGGTGTGAAGGTTCGGGGTTTTTTATACCTTTACAATGCATTGTTGTAATGGTTTCAATGTTATTTTATGGTCTTGCCGGTCCCACGAAAACATGTTTGTCTAACGTGACCCTCCACTTATAGCAGTTTAAGGTAATAGAGTCAACATTCGTCAATGTACACTCTACACCTCCCAACTCACATTGTTTGCCTTATCACCTAATTAAACTAAAGTGAATCACAATTACAGTAAGGGTCTGTTTACTTAAACACTTACCCTGTAAGCGCTTGCCGGGTAAGAGTTGCCAGACTCACTTACCGGTAAAACTCTCGGTTCATGTCATCGTTTTTACCTGGTTAGATTCTGGCCCTTGTCATGTTCATCTTGTAAGGTAGATTGATCCGGTAAGCACTTACGGAGTAAACGTCAAGTAAACGACACCTAAGATGACTGATGACACTAAAATCACCAAAAAAGCCACCCCAGGCATTGCCCATTTGCCCTAACACCATGCAATTGCTACAATCCAAGTGTTGTATGTAAAAACATGTTCGATATCTCAAATACCATGATTTTACAAGGACCCCTGGACCTTGTGTTGTATTAGGGACTCGACTCAGATAAAAAAGTACAACCACATGACTCAACTCGTTATTTCTCAAAATACGGATGGAATCCGGTGAATCAGATGTTCGAAGGAGACTGTTCATAAACATGGTTTGTTGCGCCAGCGACGAGCAGAAGCAAGGTTATTAGATACCTCAGGAAAGCCCGGCCAGAACCGCACATGCAAGTTTCCCGACCACAAGGACAAAAAAGGTAATCCACTCTATCTTTCTCACCAACATGGACTGGAGAATTGCTTTGGGAGTGTCCAAATGAATGAGCAACTTGATAACAAACAAATTATCATGTTGTATATCCACATTAAAAGATTTCTGGGTAATTCTAATAAATTTAAGGTGCCCAGCTTTTCATAATGGCATAGTGGCCATGCAAATGCAGCCAGCAGTGTTTTGAGATAAATTTGGCTATGATGCTTAATTTGCCTTGAAGAATACTTTTTACCAAAATTCAAATTAATTTAGTAGTCTCATATACTTTGTATGGTAAATTAAAGCCTCTATTCACATTTTCAGTTGATGCTCCCCCTGGTCACAAAATTGGACTGAATCAACGAGACATGGATTGTCTTCAGCTTCTCAAGCTGCATTCTGATGCGTGCGTTATATCTATATATGTGTGTATATATATCGGTTGATCGACTAGGCTCTCATGCAACTGACTCTATCAGTGAAAACTATGGTACCTGATTGTGCTAGTCTGTGTGCAGTTTTCTCCCTTGGCACCTTTTAATATACCAAGTTGCATGTTTACGGAGACCCATACCTATCAGCACTTTCAGACTTGTAAGCATCACAAACGTCATCACCGACAACATCAATATCCACACAATTCTCCATTGAATCGGACCACATGGAATATGTGCTGCATAAACTGGACTCAGTACTCGAATCACCTGAACCAAACAACCGTATCAAAAAATTTGCATATAAGAACATGTATCATGAATTTATAATTATATAATACTTACCACTGAAGCTGGTGCAAGAGGAACAAAGGTAAGGGTTTTCTTTGGATTCTCTGGCTGTATGTTTAAAGTCTGTTCATAAATGATGTAAAATTAGTGCATAAAAGAATCAGAATACAAACAAGAGTATCCAAGAAGTTCATATGCTCTGCTAATCAACATAAAAAGAAGGTATACAAACTAGCTAAACAAAAAGACCCTTCCATAATGCTTATAAGCAGCCCTAGCAGGTTGAAAGAATGGGCCCTACACGTTATTACAGATTGATTACATAATTTAGTTGGCCAAAATGTTGTTTTGAGCATAGAGGCTGAGAGGCCTCCTGATAAAAAACCAACATGAAGCAGCTTTATTTCTCATTATTCCAACATATCTGAATGCAGATTTGTGAATACAAAAGGGAAGGTTTCACTCCACATGCCGAGGACTAATAATACTTGCTTAAGTGCTTTGCAACCCCCGCCCCAGATATTAAGTCAATATTGTTCTTTCCCACCAAGTTTGTTTAGTGGTCATAACGTGATTAGTACGTAGAAAGCATGTTCAAGATTCAAGCTCATGTTTCTCTTGCAGAATAGGGGAAGCCAGGAAGGGTTCGGTCCAAGCAGGTTTGGATGACCTACAGTACATGGCTCATCCCTACAGAATTAGATATGCAACTATGAGATGGGGTATGAAATTATTTCACAACAGCCCAAATAAAATTTTTGCAACTTCATAGTGGAGCTTTTGATCCTAGATTCCTAGTTTTCAGATAAAGTCCACAGAAAGTAAGAAGAAGACTTCAAGAAACAATTTGAAAGATGGATTCTATACTTAAAAAGCTACTTTGTGTAAGATGCTTGTTTTGGTCATTGAAGAAAGAGAGAACCCAGCAATGATAATAGAAAGAATAGACTCTGGATACTCAAAGCCAGCAGAAGAACCTTGGAAGGAACATTACAGAATTCAAAAAGAGCTAGATGAAAGGGAGTAGATAAGACAGCCTCGTTTTACCGTAACAAGTCTACAAACCAACCAGAGGTTACTATTAACAATCATAGACTTGCAGAGATTCAGAAGAAGCCAATACGAGATCCCAAAGACTAATAACTTACTATGATCAACTTATGTTTGACTAATGCTCAATTGCAAAGTTAGCAAAATTTATATCAACTGCTCCACATGTGCAACTTGAGGTTTCATATTCTATATTTGTAGAAGGATGAAGAAGGTAACGTGGAGATTGAAGTCGACCTTGTTCAGCTGGACTTGTCCAAGTGGTTGGGACTTTCTTATAATAACCTAAAGGTCATGAGTTCAAATCCAACCCTGACATATCAAGTGAAATTACCTAGGGTGCATCTATGGGTTGGCATGGCAAAATTTTTAACCCTGCAATGGTTGTGGTTTCACGAAGTCTTTCAAAAAGAAAAGCAACAATAAGTTTCAAGCCAATGCCTCTTACCAAAGTAATTTTGAAATAAACTTAACCATAAATTGCAGCACCATGTTGTCTTATCTACAGCCTAATTAATCATGATTCATGAACAAGGTACAGTACAAAAGTGCAGGTGCTATGTTGCCAAAGGACCAAGTCTGAAAACAACCACGGTATTTGGATGTCAAGAAAAATGAGAATAAATGAAAGATAATTGTAACCATGTATACAAAAAGAAGATGGTATAGATCATCTATCAACAAATGTTTACCACTCGAAAAATAGAAAATTATGAGCATGTAGTGGAATCAGCCTGCTAAACACTACTAATGACTGTAACAAATATAAAATGTAGCATAGCCCATGATGAAAAATCCAGTCATGAATCATGAAGAGAGAATACGAGCTTCTCCAAGAGTATGAAAGTGTAAAACAATATAGCAGAAGGTACCTGCTTGCAAAGGTCTTCAAGGAATTCCGAGTATACAATGGGCTTTATTTCATTAAATTTAGCAATGAAAGAATGTTTGACTATATCAATCATCAATTCGCATATGTAAACCACAAGAGCATTCTGCAACATCCAAAGTTTAAGATATAAGAAAAGGAGACAATAAGAGAGGAATATTGGGTAAAACTTAGCTTACGTTATTTGGTTCAAGTAAGTTGCATATGTATGAAGACCATCACCATGTCTTCTTGTGGTTGTTAATAAGGTGATTGTTATGATGATTAAAGTAAATACATAACAATGAAAGTGTGTTCCAACCTCATCTAATACTTTCACTGTAACATAATGAATTTTCAGGACAATCTTGAACACCAAAAAGGGAATGCTAAGAAGAACTCCAAAAGAGAATAGGTAACACAAACAAGTTAAGCCATCATTAATACCATTCAAATTTTAATACTGAGAAAATACTAAAATTTTCTGTACTAGCATAAGACTGTTCGCACATTAGTTAAAGCAAGGCATTAGGTGCTGATTTATATCATGAACTTAGTTGCAACTCACTTGACTGAAAGGACACAAGGTAAATTTCACCCAATAAAAGGAAAAGGTCATTCCAATAAGAAATGTACAGCTATGTGGAAAACAAACTTACATAAAGAAAATTCTCAAACCATGGACCTTCTGCTTCCAAAATATTCTGAGCCAAGACAAAAATGAGAAAAGATGCAATATGGAACCTTTCAATTGAATCTGCAAATGGTGTAGCAAAATTATCAATGCAAAATTTAAAATAAGTGGCAGCTTGGCGCAATGCAACAGAAATTCGTGGAAATAGAACTGAGTCAGTTGCTATTATATGGATGTCAACAAGCTGCTTAACTTTTCCTTGACTAGATGTGATGCAAATGTTACGAGATACAAGATAACCTTGGAGAAATGGGGTGCAAGAAAGACGGAATCATTGTTTATAACGGAACGCAACATCAATACGAAATCGATAAACAATTGTATGTGTGTGAAGTCATCTTTTATGCATATGCGACATTACCAGCAAACAGTCAATTCTAGTTATAAATAATAACACCCATCAGATAATTCTCAATTTTCTCTCACTGCATTACTCATGTATGGACATATTTCTACGCCAAACAAGTGTTAGAAATTAGAGTCAAGGATCAAAACCTTATCAAGATTGTTATTGTCAAACACGCATGCTTGTTGACCTATAGTTTTGAAAAATAAGTTATACTTGAAGAAGCAAGAATTCCAAAAAACCAAACTAATTTTTTGAAGAATAACTTCTAAAGACTAGCATAAAAACAGCTTCCCCTTATAACCTCCTAAAATTTCTTCATGACGGTTTATCATAGCCCAACACTTCTCGAATAGATATTGTGAGAATTCTTTTGAGGGAATGCTATCACCACAAACAGAAATTTTTAAGAGTCCATCAAGGATACTGACATCTCGTAGTTAAAACCAAACCAAACCAAACAAAATGCACCCATACAATCCCACACGGAGTAGGGTCTGGGCAGCATAAGATGTGAGCAAACCTTTCCTCTATCCGAAGGGGTAGAAAGGCTGTTTCTGTGAAGAATGAAGACCGCCAGCTTGCGAAGAAGTTTTGGGCGAGTTAGAGAGACTCCTAAAATAGTCTGAGTTTTGAAAGAAACGAGTTTTGGAAAGCTAATGAAGAGCTTAACACAATTTTGGGAAAGGAAGAAAGGCTTGGAAAGTAGGGTAAGTAACCACCAGGAAAAAGAATAAAATAGGTAAGGCCATTAAAAAGCAGAAGGGGAAGTTCAAAGCTACTTTTGACTACCCCGAAAAAGCCATCTATCTAGTAACCTAGTTGCTGGCTCTACCACACTCCCCTCCCCACCCTGTACCTCTCCAACCCCCTTCCCTCATACACAACAACCACAAGTCCTTACTCATAATCTGTCACCGTAGTCCTGCATCTCCACGAGAACCAATATGAGGTCATCTCTACAGAAACTTCTTAAGCCGCCTTGTCTTGTCTAAATTGCTTGTCCCACATCCTCCTGGTCCTGCCTATCCTCCTCATTTCCTCAGTCATTATGCCTTTGACCTCCTCACGGGTGCCGAAACTTGTGTTCTACGAACAAGCCCAAAGCACCAAGATCTTCAACTTCTCAATTCATCCATTTAGGGGGTGCTCCCAACTTTGCTTGGAAGCCTTGTTCAGTATCTTATCGGACTCGGTCTGTCCACAATCCATCTGAGCATCCTTATTTCTGCAACTTCCTCTCATGCGCCTTCCTTATCGCCCAACAATCTGCCCATAGGGATAAGCATCTACACTGCCAAACTGCTAACACCGCACTGCGACATTTGAACTTCTATGGTGTGCTTTCACTTAGCAGTGAGGTTTGTAGTTTTGAATAATAAAATTGTGATTCAAACAGTGCCACGCTGCAAATTTCGAAAAATATATATAGGATAATTAGGATGTAACATTATCAGAGTGGGGACTCGAGATGAAAGAAAATGTATGGACAAGTCCTACGTCACCATCAAACTTATTTTTCAAGTTAACTTTAAAATGTATTTTGGAAACTTGCATTAATTATGGAACTCTATAAGTTTGTTTTAGACTAATTTTAATTATGTATTTCGAACATATCGGAACTTTCTATTGCAAGGAATCGTATCTCATCGAATTTATTTTATAGTTATATTTTACAAGAATTGGATTAAAGTTCATTAGGTACAAACTGTACCGTATTTCACAATGTTTTTTTGTTTTGCAGTTTGAAGCATATGCAGAGCGGATTGCAGGTCGGGAAAATGCTCAAACATATGTGTGCACCACGCTCTCCCGACTACCATACAAGCCTATATAATATATCTGGTCTGATGACTACCCTGAAATCTCGTATTGTTATCTTTTTTAATCTGAAGCTTCTTAGTTAACGCAATGCAACATATGCAAGTGGGCATAATCATAATAACCACCCCAGTCGCAATCAGGTAAACTAAATTCTTAGGAATGGTTTCTTGGGTTCAATTTTCATAGGAATACTGAACTTTGGGTATCGTGTTTAATTCAGCAGTTCATACTAAACCTCCTATTTCACAATTAAAAATTTTAACTCTAAAGCAAACTTTCATTAAATCTTCAAGATCTTTGTGTTCGGAATATAGAACAACCTTAATGATGATCAATTTCAAGAATATGCCATACAAACACGCATAACTGTATCTCTTTAAGTTCTGAAATCTCTGCAAATTGTGGTCCAGGTCTTAATTAATGTTTTTGTTTCTGGCAACATGGAACTCTAACTTCTGGCAAGATTGCAAATTTCTACGGACCATGGACTGAGCACACATAAATCATCAACTAAGTTGCTATTGGCCTAAGACTAAGGAATATCGTTCATTGAACATATTCTTCCTTCTTGATTTTGCTTTTCCCCTTTTCCTTTGTGTATTTTTTGTTTCAGGAAGGAGGGAGGAGGTAGACCAGTTGTTGTTTGATGGAACTACTTTCCTCCTTAATTGTGTGCTTCACACACTTCTACAAATGCTATTTCCAGTATGAAGTTAACAATAGAAAGTAGAAAAATAATGTGAAATCAACAATTTCAAACAAAAACAAGAATAAATTAAATCAAACAAGTGAAGATGTACAGAGACTCACCAAAATATACCAGGCTTTGTATGTTATCCTTGCTAAAACGTTTAAAAACATTGCTTTTGATCTCCGAGAAATTGTTTGAGACCAGCAAAGCAAACAATGCATTGTTGTGGGCAACTATACAGGTCGACAGAGCAATGGCCTGGGCTAATAAGATGAATGAATGAACAAGTACAATGCGTTAAGGAAACAAGAAAACATTATTTGGAGGCCAAAAAGAATTAGGAAAAGGAGTGATTCGTTTAAGGCCAAATTATACAATATATACATATATATATATATTAGACTGCAGGAAAAGGATGTTTGATGAAGTCACAGCTAACGCTTATATATATATATATGGGGAAAGGTTCAAATGAGAAGTGCTAAAAAAAGTAAGAAGTAGAGAAGTGATCTCCACCACTCATCCGGTCAATAA
>LUCG01033842.1:0-27742 GCA_001633085.1 Carthamus tinctorius | reverse complement strand
TTTTGGTTTCTCGGATTTTTTTTGGGTTTTGGCTCACCGCTACCTCTTTCAACCACAAAGCATGGTCCTGAAATAGCCATTTTTTTTATTTCTGAAAAACAGGCTTGGAAGGCCTGGGGATTGTGCATCCATACACGCAACCAAGATGAGACACACCTTCAAGTTCGGAGTAGATGGGTCAGGTAGCCTCATGTTGCGTGGAAACGCACTGAGTACTATATTCCGCATCTGGATGCAGCTTGGAGGAATGATGTCACAGAAACTGAAATGATAATCACAGAGGAATTCCGGAAAGTCATGAAGCAACACCAACAGCACTCTGAGTGTGCCTTTGTACAGAAAACGAACCTGAGTACCGAAAAGAAGAAAAAGAAAACATGAGACACTAATATAATGAAGTCTGTAAGCATGCTAAGATAGGAGGTATTAAAAAAAGGCTGCAAACCGGCTCTCCGAGTTCAGCATTTCTCAAGAATGGCTCCATGAACTGGAACAAGTCTACAAGCAAGCGTTGGAAATACGGCCAACCCTTCTGAGCATTTCCACTGAGCAGTTTCGGCATGAAACTTCTGTGACTAACTAGCTCAAGCCAAACAAAGCTGAAGACCAATTCGTCCATGTCAGATGCACAACTTATAAAATAAGTCCTTACTAGAACTCACTGTGATTAGCAGTTTAAAATTGCATTCCAAAACTGAAACTTATCTACTAGTTTTCTTCCCGCATAACATTTTTTGTGGCATTAATTTTGCATCTTAACATATATACAAGTAATATATAATGGTATCTACGTGCACATCTTTGAGTGGGGTCGGAACTACATTGTGTACAAGCAGTAGTATGATTTCCATGTTCCCTGCATGAACTTCAACTGACACATGAGAATACACTCGTACGGTTTTATTGATTCTCATGGGATATTTTGGTCAAAGACTATTTTATGACACTAACAAAATAACAAATGGGAATTTATGGAAGTCATACACATTTAATTCTGGGTGAAAAAATACACACGGTCAGACATGTCAACTTGTGTGTTAATCTGTATATTTAACATGATCCAAGATTCCAAGTATGAGGTATCAGTTGACCCTATACATCTATTTTAAGATCAGAGGGGATTGGAAGAGATAATTGTGAGACTCAACTTAGAAGCACAATCGATTACTAGAGTACTAGGTCACTACAGGTCTTACAACTTTTTGACATTAAAATATTTATAATTACTTTAATGAACATCTTAAATCTGATTAACCCAATACCATCTAAAATAAACTCAAAACTGAGAATAATCACTAACCTGAATGCAGGAACTTTCAGAGGCTGCAGAGCATGAAAAGAAGTTGCTAGAGCTGTCAAAACCTGTACAAGGCCAAAGAAAATTAGTAACTTAACAAAGAAGATGATTCAGATGAAAATGCATTTACAACTTCAATAGGAAAATGCAACTACCTGAAAGTTTGCGCCTTCGAAAACTGGATCAAGGGTACTAAGGTCAAGCAGCCAATCAATGAATAACCTGAAATATGGCCTAGGATTGAATGATGTTTTCTTCTCCTCTGCATCCTTTTGAATGAATCTCACAGTCACCGCTAACACCTGAAACACAAAAGTGGAGTAATTTCCATTCCGATTATATGCAACTAATAGAAATTTGTATTAAAAAGAAGTCGGATACGGTTTATGATTCAAACCTTTGACAGAAGTGACAGCTTGCTTAATCCATGGTCAACAGGGGAGAACTAGCAACACAAAAAAATGAAGTCATGATGAGAAGCATAATCAAAATGCATAGATAAAGTAGAAGTTGAAAAGCCAGAGTCAATGTCCCGTACCTTCAGTATTGAAAAGACAAGTGATGCATACATATCAATAGCAAGGAAAGATAATGACTGTGGTTGCTGATGAGCTTGGAGAGAGCTAGAATTGATCACTTCAGACGATATACAGTGTGATACAGCAACATCCTGGTAATTATAAAAGATAAATACAAAATTTTCTTATAGAATAATTAGAAATAACTTGAGATTTTGTAAGCATGTGCATGCACTTTGGATGCAAAAGAAGAGCAGAGAGAGATCAAAGTCATAAAACACACCAGGAGACGGCGAAAAAATCGGTCTGATGTATCATCCGCTTTCAACAACCCATTTTGCTGAAGTTGTAGAACAAAACGAGCAGATACCGCATCGTTCACACCAGGGAGTTCATATATCCGGTACCATTCAGCAAAAAGCATAGAAACCTATGAGAAACATACATTTATTTAGTTGAAACGACCAGATTTTCCCTGTCAACTCAACGATATTAAGGGCTACAATAATTCTTTATTCTTGTTAGAAGCATGGTTGCTAAAAGCATGCCTGAGGGGCCCACAAAGCTCAAGTTCTTAGGCTCTTTTAAGGTCGAAGGGCGCCTCATAAAGAGCTATTCAATACCCAGTCAAACCCTAAAATATCAATAAGTCTTCTCATCTGCTAGACTTCTACAAAAGAGAGTTATCAAATAAGTTAAACCCTAATATTAAATACCTGAAGCTATATGTGTGTGTATCTATCTCTAATATATATGAATCCATAAGATGCGCCTCATGCTCCTCACACCTACACCCACGACCCCTTTGAGCCAAAAAGTACCTTGAGCCTTTAACATCTTTGGTTAGAAGATAGAACTAGGGTACACTATGCGTTCATATGGTTACTTCTCCAGCAGTCAGGTTTTTTTCCTTGGTAATATATTCAGTCAATCAAACCTATAAGTGTGAATAGCAGCGAATCGCTAGATTACAACTTGATCCAACCATTTGAGTTTTGTTTCCACCACCATGGAACCTAACTGCAAGGCCATATGACCCTGGAGTGAACAAAAGCGGTGAAGTAACTCTGCAGTCATGCTATTTACTTTTTGATTTTCTAAAACCTTGTTGAAGCAAACAAAATCATTATACACAAGCCCCAGTCTATGAAAACACTCGTGGACCTGCTTGGACTCTTCCGAGCCACATCCATACAACAGTTTTTTGGTGTTCCACTTCAAGTGGGACTCTTCATGACGATAGTATTGAGGATTACTACTACATTCTGCTGTCTTCTATACATTCTCGTAGAGTTACACATGGATATTTCATTTAGTAATGAGAAAGGGAGTACCAAGAAGAGGTGACACTTCAACAGGAGCAGGAAAAATGCATACCACAATCATCGTTATAAGTTTCCATTTAATTTGGCTGTTTCAATCTGTTTAGATATAGTCAGTTGTCTTTCTTCTTTTAGGAGACCGTTCATGTAAGCTTTGCTCAGTTTTCTTTCTTGAGTACTCTGTTATATAGTTTCAAATTTGTTGCCTTTGTAGTTGGGAGTAATTGATATAAATCTTCAACTTTAGCAGAGTTAGACCCTTATTTTTAGATTTTTTGCATAGAAAAATAAATATCTAATGACCAAACATGTACAGTTCAATTATAATAGAGTTTGTATACTATGATATCTCTTCTTAGTCTGTTAAACAAAAATAGTAATGGTTCATTTTAGGGGATGTATCATTCACCTGTAAAAAAAAACATGCATCTCTAGGTATCAGCCTTTTGAGAAAAAATCCATATCATTGTCCGCGATCATCATTTGGTATAAAATGGTAAGCAAACAAAAAGTTGCATGCTATAGCACACCAACCAGACTTCTAGTGCGGTAGTAATGTTACGTGAAAGTGATACATGTCCAAGAACATTTATCTCCTCAATTTTCAAAAACAAATCATAATTCATCTCCTCAACTCTCAAAACTGGTACGTGGTACCATTATTCTCTTCAAGATCATTTCGAGAAAATTTATATTATCAATTATACTTATCTAGCATAAAAATAGTGTCTATTTTTAACAGTCACAATGATAACGAAAGAGTTCTGCCTAACAAGTACTTTCCATATCAGAGAATCCTAGTCACTAGGAACTTCTATAACATGTAATTGAATATAATGGAACTATAAGTTATAGCCATTGCCAAATGCAGGCATACATATATCATCCCAGCAAAGCACCAAAAGCCTTCATAAAGATAAGATTGCACAAAGACCATAATGAATTGAAGATAAAAAGGAAGTTAGTAAACAGGCCTGATATACCTGCTCATGGAAACCAGCAGGATCTGGTTCAGAAGATTCCAGAGCATTGCTGTCGTCCCTGCTTGCTACAGGATGGTTAGCCACCTGTTCCATTTAACAAGGAAGTTAGAATCCCGGAATGCTGTCTAGCAACAGCAACAATAACAACAGTATGAGTTACCTTTTTTTCTTTTGGCTGCCTGACCAAATCATCCTTACCAGCTGAAAAGCCAGAGGAAGCTGCTGGGTTTCTAGCAATTTCTACAAGCTGTTGAAGAGCCTCAGGAGCATCAGGCCTTGTTGCAAGCTGCAGGTTATTTTTCATCAAAATGGATGCTGGCTAAGTTAAGTTAATATGCATTTTGAGAGTAAGATCAAACCTTCGCCAATGCATCAACAAGATTATGGAGTTCGGATATTACTCTGGCGTCACTAGCGACCAATGTTTGGATGAGGGAAATTGCAAATTCTGTTGCCACCTCTGCATAGCATATAAAAATCATTTTTTAGCTACGAAGGAGCAATACCTTGATAGAACCATGCAAAGACTTCCAAAACAACCACTGTATCACAACAACAATCAACATGTGTTCCATAAAAAATGTGCAACTACTGGGATCCGTCCCAATAGGGTATTTCTATATTTCCCTTTCAAAATTTGGAAAAAGTAATAACTTAATTGTGAGGGGAAGGTTTGGAAAAACCATGGCTTTCTGCATAAAGCTCCCCCCTAAAACCTAGTGAATAAGCCACTTTTTGTATCATTAAGCCACTACCAACAGTCATGTATATCTGACCGAATAAGTCGTGAGTCAGATCAAGCTCATTTAAACAGTTAACAGACACGCCCTAAGTGCACCTTGAGCGTTTAACAACTTTCTTCCTAACATTTTAATGATTCCATTTAACATGATATGATGGTAATCATATTCTTATGTTGCTATGTCTTTCTCTAAAGTACGATTACCGAGATTATATATATAAGCACCCTTGAACTAAACATGAAGTTCAAAATACTCAAAAACTAAAACGAAGACATGTTATCAGGCATTTGCTACCAGTATCTGATGATGAACTTCATAAAAAATTCCAACATCATATAAATGTAACTAGATTTCAATTGCATCAAGCATGAAAGCACATGTTACTCTTATGCATTAAACTGAGAAAAGAACTAGAACCCAGTACCTGCTGATCTCCTAAATGACACAATTGCCCATTTCAGACTACTCTTTCATGATAATTTAGCTATTTCTTAAATGTGACTGTGTTTCAGAGTTAAATGTGGTACGTTAGTAAATAATAATGACGATCAAATGATAATATGGTTTATACTATATGTATATGCAAATACATATGCACTCGAACATATGCATATGCACTTGAACATGCCCAAAAGCCGGAAGTACCACATCAAAGCATCATGTTATAACACATCTTATACTTGCAATTACGTAGCTATTGACAGAGATTACACATACTGTTCTTTCCCGCATCAAGAAGCTTTGCCATATGAACATTATACTCGGCAAGGTTCAGCAACTCTCTGCGAATCAACCCAATGGTAATGTCTTTGTTGAACTTCCTATCTTCATCCGAATATATTACCTGCAGCAGCACAATATGAACAAGTAGTAGTAGCAACAGCATTAGTAGTAACAAACAAACAATAAGGTAAGGACATTACGTGAAAAGAATTTATATAGACCTCAAATACATCTATTTCAGTCAAAGAAGTTCTCTAGATTAATATTTGAAGCCACTCCCATGAGAAACATATATCAAACCAATTGAGCAAATCCAACAAAAATAAATAGAATGTGCACTTCATGTCAGATTTGTTTGGATCCTGCCGGTAAGCACATACCCCATGTGTATAATAAAAGAAATGAGGCAATACCAAATGTCCAAATCCATATCAAAGAAGCGACAACTGTCTCTGAATTCATCTGTTAAACCCCCAAATCACTAAGAAAATAATTTCAAAGATATATGAGAAGTGTATGTGCCAAGACATGGGAAAGGATTATAAAACTTGAAAGAAAGGATGTGCAAAAACAGGTGAGGGACACCAAAAAGTACAAAGAGATCAGCCTACAGATATATCGCATGGTTTCTTAAATACGTGCATCAAAATAACAATAGACAGTAGCTAATGAATGAGAAGCATTATGGAACTCAAACATCATTTATGTTGGGGAAAAAGAAAACATACCCAACTGGTCAGTTCCTTCACCACAAGCTTGCTAACATCACGAATCGCAGCCAACATGGCAAGATGTGCACCAACATGTGCGGCGTTTGCTGCGTTTTCATATAAGCCTTTGAAGACCTATGACATTGTTAAATGAAGTGTCAACATCTATTTGGTAAGAAGGATAAGGATAAAAAACAACAATGAAAATACCTTCTGAGCCACAGCCAAGGCAGCCTCATCCCGACTAATGCATTTAAGAATGACCCCAGGAACCTCAGCAATAATAGACTGAAAACAAGCATCCTCTTAATAAGAACTCAGATGTGTTTTGCAAATTAAAATGTTGTCCAAAAAGTACTTGACTAAATACTCATTAAAAAATAGACCGACAGAAACATCTTTGGGAAGTAAATTTTGTATTGACATCCAAATTTGGAGCCGTAGGGGCTGTTTACCCAAACGCTACCCGGATATGATTGTAGTCCATCAAACCTGGATCGTATGCAACAATTTACCAGGTAAGCACTTATCGGTAAGAGTCGTCACCCTCACTTACCGCGTAAGACTCTCCATCCTTATCATTGCCCTTACCGGGTAAGATTCCTTGCCAAGTTCATCAGTAAGGTAAACAACCCACTCAACGCTTACTGGGTAAGCATTTATCAAACAGCCCCTAGGTAAACAAAATTCAAGAGTAACAAAAAATATTTTAATGATGAATATGAAAAAAGATTACCTGAATTTCTGTTTCTTTAGCATCATTTGCTATCAGAGATTCCAGCTGAAACACAAATGATAGATTTGATAAGCTCTACAACCATATATTTGAAGTAAACAAGAATAGAAGGAATAGAAGAGCAAAAGCAGGAGAACATGCACATCTCCTCATCCATAAATTTGAAGTTGCAAAACCCCTCAGAGAGAAGTTTCATCAAAACAGGAGGTTTAAAAACAAACAAAAAATTTATCGTACAATATTTTCCAAACCATGACTCATTAATGCATTAATAAGTCCATATCATTAGTTCGAGTGTTAACCAACACATTGTGCATATTCCATGGCCCAACATATACCCACATACACTACAACACCATATACCGCTGTGAAGCAAGCTTTGTGTAGATGGAGAACACAAATGCATAAACATAAGCCCATTCTCGTTAATGATCTTAAGATAACTATAAGACACAGCAATGCATACATGTGACTGAGTAAGATCAAGCATTCTTCATCAATTGCATTCTCAGCTTACTCAGAAGTCAGAAGGTTACACTTGAAAAACCATGTGATTAAGTAAGGTCAAGTATGTTAGTCATACTTGAAAAATCACTAGTGAACACTATAGTCTATAAATACTGTGTACTTCATAAACCTGCACACCAATTCCTATATTTTTCTACATATAGCTACTCACATCTCCATGACATGAATAGAGTACAAAAAAACTCCGCATATGGATATAAGATGAATGTTTTCCTAGTCTACCCCATAAACCTCTTCCCATGCAGACTAGAAACCTTTCACCATGATGAGTCTGCATGATCATATCACAGGTTTAAGACCCATGTGTAACGCATACAGCAACCATTCTCCTCAAATAACTCTAGAATGTACGGATGTAAATACCACATTTGCCCCTCTAGCCTGGCCCATCCAAAAGACTTGGTCTAACATCTCTACAGTAAGCTAGCAAGTAAATATATAATGAACTTATAAAAAGATGGTCGGAGAAAAAATTCAAGTGGTGAAGATCTGAGACCTTCTCTGAGATAATCTGGTATTTATCCAATGCATCGCCAGTAGTCAATGAAGGTTCTGCAGTGGCAGTTATAATGCGATCTGAAGCTGAAGGTGAAGGCAGAGACTGTGCATAGACACCCGATTCCTAACAAATAAAAGAAGACACATGTTAGGCAAAAGATATGAGCAATGAAAATTCACCATCTTGAAGTCATCCTTATAAATTGTACTAACTTTGGAAACATTGGAAGATTCTGTTATGTGCAATTCAGGAGCTGACACTGAAGAAAACGAGGAAAGAACAGCTTCATTCTCAAAACTGTGTGGACCAATACCACCAGCCATCCCACTATGTACCGAAGAAGCACTGGAAATGGAAAAGGAAACAATAGAAGGTGTAAAGAATATAGAACACGAGTTCCTAGAAATCGTCAGGTATGATTAAAGGAAAACTACTTGACAATGCACACAAAAAAATGAAAATCGAGGACAACCAAATTCCCACACACCTAAGGAGTTTGACTGAACTAGGCTCCATATCTTCAGGATCCAAGGAGTGTGCGACAGCATTGATACCAGAGTTTCCAAGGCTTGAAGAGAAAATGCCAGGGTTTAGCTGCCCTGAAGCTGAGCCATATCCCCGGTGAACAGCGCCAGTTCCTTGGGGAACCGAAGGACCAAGTGGTACAGCATTTGAGTTTTGGTTGGATTGATTTTGCCAGGGTAACCGAACAAAATCCTGCAAAAAGAGTGTTACTACTAAACTATATGCCAAGTACTAAATCAAAACCAGTGAATGGTAGAATTAAGGCGATACCTCGTAAACCCGCTGTTGAGAATGGGATAGCCGGCCAGGTTTAGGACGCAGGGCTTCTGGTAGAACTCCCATATGACCTTGTGTATACAGGCTTGCATCAAAAAAGGCTGGTCCAACCCCTTCTCTATGCTTCCTTCTTATCGAAAGTTGTGGTGCAAGTTCCCCATCTATTGTTTGTACAGCCTGCATGCACCAACATATATCGTTGATGTAATTTGCTAGTAACAGACAACCATTTACAGATGTGAGGGATCACATAAAACCCAAGTTAACAATGTATGAACATAGAAATAAACATACAGCAAATACAAGCTTATAGAGTTATCCTTCGTTAGGAGTCTGCTTAAACTCTAGTGACAGACAACTATGTCGGATTTTCTCAACAGAAAGTAGGGATATGCAATCACTTCCTTCTTCCCCAATGCAAGCAGAGAGAAAAAGACTAAAAAATTGCAGGTCCAAAATGTGTCAGGGCCCTCCCTCACCACTAATATGGAGCACATATGTTCACTGTCTCTCTCTCTCTCTCTCTCTCTCTCTCTCTTTCCCCTAGGTATGTGAGAGGGAAAATGAGGGTAACATACTAGCGACCTGCAGACTCAACAGACAGGATTTTGTTAACAAGTCGAAAGAAAGCATCACGAATTGCATCATTTTCTCAAAGAACCATTTGAAGATTGCAGATGGCCGCCAAAAAAGTGTGCATCAAACATCATATCCACCGACGAGATAAACAAAAGAACTTCAAGTTTTATCATGCATATTCTAAATTTTCATGTTTTCCTTTCTAAATATGTTTTCCCCCAAACTCCCAGAAAGCTATAAAAGACAACACAAATAAATCAGTGAAGACTTACTATTTAGAGATAAAATGGCATGTCGTATATTAGAAGACAAGTACTAGAAAGTATAGCAATCTAATTCTAAAGGTTGAATAGACCTTTAAGATATTTATTAGGACAGTACTTAATAAACACTGGTATAAATTTAGAAGAATGGATCTCAGATCAATTTCTTAACCATACCTTTCCATATTGTCAGTTTCTTACCTCAATTTAGTGGCTGTTTTGTTTTCGAAAAAAATACCTCTTAAAACCTCTTTAGTCTGAAAATTAAAAGTGTCCAGACTTAAGACCGTTTGTTTTATTTTTAATAATTAGTCTGAAAACCTCTTACCGTCCTTTGAAATTTTAAGAGGTGCACCATCTACCTCTTATTTTTTAGATGTGAAATCAGATTTCAGACTTTCGACCTCTTAAAAAACAAACAACACCGTAGTACCTAAAAGATTTTGCATTACAAAAAGTCAAGCAAACCTTCTTACAACACCCAGAACTAATTTATTGATTGTAGTGTATGCTTTTGATCTAAGATGAATCCCCTTATATGAACAGGCACTTCATCTTTTCATCGTCTATTCTTATCTGCTCCTCTCCCTATTTCCTTTCAGATTTGCCTCGTAAATAACATTGCCAAAATGTGTGGCCAGATCACTTTTTTCATCCAACTTTAAAATAAATAAATAAAACTGCAAGGTGAATTTTCGAAGTACATGTGTGGTAAAAGTACAAAAACATCCAAGATTTGGTCGAATGTAGAATGTGATATGAACACTCCCAGTGTGGGATCAAGAATTCATCCAAGTAAACCACAGCATGTCACATGGGAAAACGGGATTAAGCATTCTAACCTTCTCTGTTGCTGCCTGTTCAATTAACGCACACCCCAGGTCGAGGTTGTCATTAGTAGCAAGCTGAATTGCATGTTCGCACAGTTCACTGGCAATATTAAAAGTCTGAAGATTGTTTCTTAGCTGACTTGATATTGAACCACGAAGAGGTTCCTAATAACAGAAGAAAGTAGTGTCAATTACAATGTAAGATACAAGAATATAAATATCGAAGTACAGTACAGATAAACAATGAACAAAAGACCTTGCACGTCACATGAGCTAGACTTCCAGCCAAACTTGCAACCATCAAGTGAGCTGCACTGTGTATACGGCTCTCATCAGATTCCATAGCATAGTCCTGTCATCATATGTACAAGATCTTTAGGTAAGAAGACCTCAGCAATATTAACAAACAATGAATGAACATACTGGACCAGCAATATGACACCTTTAAAACAAGTTCCTTTGTTGTTTGAGTTGCTATAGAAACACTACGCTGCACAATGCTAGAAACTATTTCTTTGATAGCCCGATCCATGGACATTGGGAGCACACTGTAAGACAAAAGAACTTTAATAAGTTAGGTACACCAAACATTATTTAGTTTAGTAACCACAAGATGAAAAGAAGATAGAACCTCTGGAAGTGCAAATGAAGACCCAAAGCTTGGAGCTTAGGGTTAACAATAACTTGCTGGTCAATATTTGATGCTGGCAGCTGCAAAGACAACAACCATTTTGATGAAGAAGAACAAAAACTATACAAGACAAATAACACACTCTAACACACCTGACCAACTGAAAACGGCAACTGTGCTTGCAGAAGTCCTTGAGCAGAGGGAAGCTGATCAGATAAACCTAAAGCTGCCATCTTCTCATCCTCGCTTAAAGTAGCAGCAGGAAGATGAAGAGGAGCGGCATACTATCCACCAAAAATATGGCACTAGTAAACCAGCGATGCAAAGAAAGAGCATGGATGTACAGCGAGAAATATACAAAGATAACAAACCTGAGACAATATACGCGAATGACCGCCTGGATGAGATGAACTGGCAACTTCGAGTGGTAATTCAACTTGATTTAGAGTAGATATCATGCTGGATTTATCCCCAACCATTGGTTGTTGGGCCGACCCAACATCTTTGTTAGAAAAATCAGGGTTTCCTTCAATTTCTCTCACTCTGTCCATAAGAAGCGATGTTGGGGTAACTTCCTTCAAATCCACATTAAGATTCTTGAACAAGACCTGAAAGGCAACAACAAAAAAAAGAAAATATGTGAAATTACCATCTGAATATCTGGTAAGAATCTCTGTTGTTACTGCTCATATTTACTAGTTGCTTCTATTCAGTTTAGTAGTTAGTGGAGTACTTTTCTGTTTCCCCCTCAAAGGGAATGTCGCATTCAGCCATGATTTACTGACATAGGCAAGATGATTTTATTTTATTATTGAAGAAGCTATTTTGTTAATTGCTATATATAGATTTGTCTTAAAATACTAGTTGTTCCTTTGGGTGATATGCCAACCACCTTGTACTAAAGGTAGGGTAAGTGATTCCCCAATTCCATATCATTCATTTTCACCTCCATAAACAGTATACATACCTCAATTTCAAACTTGAGATTCATTTTGAGATTTGGCATTGCATAAATTTCAGCAAGTAATCCAAGAATTCCCATGGTCCAAGGATTAGGAGGTTGATATGCTAGACTGTTTTGGCATGCCTCTAAAATCTGCACCATAACCAAAAAATATATTTAATGCCTCACAATCCTTTCAACAAAGAATAAAGATAAACCAGTTAATCTGTGTACCTTGGAGGTAAATGGAATCACTGCAATCATTAAACCCTTTTCGTATGCCTGCAGATTTTTTGAAGTAAACTTAGTTACATATCACATGGAAGAATAGAGGACAATATTTTTTGAAGATTAAACCGAATTACTAAAGGACAGCTATGTTAGAACTAGAAAACATATTGAATGATTACCTCAATAATTAAGGCCTTTGGATCGATCTCTTTAGCACGCAAAACATGGTTTCTACCAATTGTTATCTTTCCCAGCCAGCCTCCAAGATTCTTCAGCAACGAACGCTCTTCTGAACTGGACTTTATAAGTTCAGATCCTAGAAGAACCTGTTGCAACACCATCTAATGTAAAAATCCCGACAATCCACAAATTTTCACCCCTAAAACAGCCAAAGAATAAATTAGAAAAGCTCACCTTGCAATTCTCATATGTGGCTTGAACAATCTCTCTGTTTAGAGGTTTAGAGTTGGCTTTCTCAAGGAACTTCAAGTACAGGTCGTGAAAATTTGGTTCAATACTCGCTCTGTCAACAAGATCAGTAATCCACTCAGAAAAATACCCACTCATTATATACAAAAAAGCAACGCTTAAAAACCCTCATCCAAATAAAAAAATTGACTTAATCAGAAAAAAGCATTTTGATTATTGTGGTATTGCAGTGGCCTTCTGAAACGAAAGTTTTACATGCTCGGTTACAATTACAAGTTGTACAGAACAACTGAACACAGAATACATTATGCATATAAGCAAACCTCCACATGCAGAAAATGAAGATAGTTTCGAAAATTTTGAAGATACGACAAAAGAAAAAAATGTAGAATGAAACAACCACCGAAAAATACCACTCAAAATTGACACTTCCTTTTTTCCGAAGAGAGAATGTGAGTGTCAATATAAAATGTACATTAACAGTATTCATTTTTCATAAAGACCAATTCTAGTAAACTTGATGGTTGTCACTTGTAAGAGATTCGCCCAAAAATATGTTTTACCACAAAATAAATTCAGTTAGTTATATAGTTTCTCACCTTTTCATGACCATGTACTGTGCAAACCAAGGATAGTACTGTTCTTTTAAAATTTCTGTGAATTCCTTTGCTTTAGCTTCAATATTGGCAGCCGATAAATTATTGATGATAAATGAGATCTTATCCTGAGTTTCTGATGGTGGGGCCTGTAAACAAGATGCATGTTAAAAAAAAGCAAATGATCAGAAATTTAGGCAGGAACTATTAGATGCTGATAATACCAAGATGATACACATAATATGAATGCATTTAATATTAATCACGGCTAGATCCCATCTGAACAAGTAAAGATCAAGCATCTCATTTCCTGAACAACTCCACAGTTACTCAGTTTCTGAAGAACACAATCTTGCAATTTTATTATCGGAAATTCATCTTAATAAACTAATTTCTGAGGTCCTTCACCAGTTCCAATGACCAAGGGATATTATCTTAGTATGACAACTATCATGAGTAATAGGAATCTTCATTTGAAACTCCTGAAAAAAGAACCACCAAAAAAGACCGGGGTACATAAAATACCTCTATGGGAGTTTCTCTTCGTTCAGCAGCAGCAACAAGTGTTTCAATATTTAATGCAGAGCCAAACCCTGCATTATATGGATATAAAGGCATCATTATGAAAGGTGAAGAAACAAAAATATCAGAGATATGAGTAAGTACATGAATGTGTGTAAAAGGCTTAGAGAAACTTCAAACATACTTGCCGAAGAACCAGCTCGAGATGGTCGAACAAATGCAGGAGAGGAAGCCAATGCTGCTGAAGAACTAACTACGGTCTGTGGCTGCATTTTAACCATGATAAAGCAAAAAATGATCACAAAGGAAAATCTGAAAGAAGCTGAAAAGCAGCAAACAGTTGAACGAAGATAGCGAGCATCTTATATAACTCAGGTTGCAGTATGGTGCTTGCCTTGGGGATGCTAACAGGTTCACTTACTGGAGCAACTGAGACTTGCCCAGTCGTAGTTAAATTTGGTTTCATATAATTAGACGAAGTTACAGAGGCTCTATGTCTCTCATCTAAATAACTCTGGTTCCTCTGCTGAAGCTGGATTGGAGAAGGCATTTGAGAACCAAGCTGTCCACTACCAGATCCAATCAAAGGGAAAGATGAAGCTGGCATCTACAAGAAAAACAAATATCCAAGACTGCATATATCAACTACAATAGTCCAAAAGCAAACATAAATCATCAGCACTAAGAAAGATGTAACATAGTTCAATTTGTATTTGGGTAAGAGCATGCAACCTAATATTATCCCTTAGTAAAAAAGATCAAAAAGAATGAAAGCTCAATCGAAGTCACTAAAGAATGCACATTTTCCAAAGAAGTAGATCCTTCATCATGTAATCATTATTATACTTGCTAAAGGGAAGTAGCTGACATATATGTCTCATTGCATACATGAAACTAATATGTTGAAAATGATAACTTAAGCAAATTCAAATAACACCTTAACGTGATCTGATAAGGAAAGATGTCACACTAAAGGCCCATGTCGAACCCCTTTGCCTACTACTCCCCTTGCCAATAAGACTTAAACTTGTTACACTATACAATCCATGAACACGTATTTTACAATAAACTACAAGCATCCTGCACACTCTCCTAGGATCACAATACAAACACCTCCTCAGCTTAATGTATGGGTATCAGAAAGTAAATCTCAGCCACATGTACACTAACAATTAGATAAAGCCATCAGTCAATCCATTCCTAGTGCCACCCTAAATCAGGCTTTGCAGAAGCATCAGCTCAAACCTCAATGCTGTTGTCAATAATCAAGACAGAGAGGCATAAACCAACAAAAAAATGTACAACAGAAGTAAATTGGGAAATGCAAGACCAAATAATCAGCATCTTCAGTCGTAAAATCGTCCTTCCAACGAGATAAATGTCACTTTTGATAGACTATATTAATAACCAGCAGAAGCACAGTAATATACAATATATTATAATTAAGATTAAACTGAATGTGATCAACAAAAATCTAAACCAAATGCATTTTAATAGACTACAAAATTATAGGAGCTATTATAGGTGAAATTTGATGTAAAATTTTTTTGGTACAACGCTTGTTTGATAAGCTAAAGATAATGATTGTGCGAAAAAAATTATCATGATATATTTAAAAAGAACAGCAAAAGATGCAATATAGAAATTGAAACACACAAAATCGTCAGGCGGGACGTTTTCCCTCAGGAAACCGAGGCGGAAACATACTAAACAAAAATCACAAAATATACTAAATATAGTGGACACAGTATTTACAGGACAGAATTGCACAATATACATACACAAAACATATATACCCACGAAGAAACATATATAAAATATACACATACAATATATATACAAGCAAAGATAAAATAACTATGTATGTGCACAATATATATACACATATAGATACTATACTAACAAAGAAAAGATATAACACACTCAGTAAGTTCAAAAACAATTTTGTGTACTCAGTGCTTTGAATACAGCAAGTTCAGAGAATATATATATATATATATATATCTGTGTGCGTGTATGGTACAAGTTTTCACAAGGTGTAAGTGTGAGGGGGCGAAAAGCGGAGGTTTTAAAGCGCGATTGAGAGGTGAACCGCTGTTGAGAGGAATACAAGAAGTCAAGAACCAGCTGTTCTTTTTTTATCAAAGTTCAATGTTTAACTTTTTAGTATTTAAATAAAGAGGCACACACACATAACAGAGCCTTACACCTCTCTATGGCTCCCGCCTCGCTGCTTCACTACCACCTCACCCATGCAAGAGGTATGAATTACCTAGGCGCAGAGAGACGACGCCTCAAGTACGCTTCAAGCCCACCTCGTTTGGAGACGTACACCTAAAGGTTGTGTTTGGTATGCAGTCGGGACTGGACAGGACCACACAGGCGAGAGGGAGGTTGGCAGGTGAAAGAATTGTGCAACGTTTTAAGGTTTCATTTTGACATGGGTAGTTTAGTAATTTACCAAACTTGTCATATCTCCCAAATTTTTGTTCCACCTCCTAAATTTTTTGTCCCACTCGGTCCTATTCTTTCCTAGTCATAATGTCACACCAAACATGAGACAACAGTTTTTATCCTGCCATGTGTACCAAACGCACCCTAACAAGCTACAACTAACAAAGAAATTCAGTACAATTTCACTAGTAATTGGGATGCAGAAACTGAACATATTCCTCATAAGACTTGATAAAACAATCGAATTAATAGTTGGTGTTGTTGCCATTCCACCACAACTGTCATCTCTCAACCTTCCTCATGACTAGTCAATGTCCATCACTTCCAATACAATATGTTATACTATCTATCCATAGTTTACTACGAAAGAAGCAAAGCAACCTCATCCACTAGTCATACACGATCTGAAATATCAAAAGTGATTGGCATGCACCAATACATGTAAAAGAAACGGACACCAAGGAAGCATAAAAGATTTACCTCAATATTTGCTTGCGCGATAGAATTATGGTGTTGGTCGGCAGCAGGAATGTGGCCTGCATCTGATTCTGGGTGGCCCGATGAAATTCTGGCAAGCGCCCTCTCAATGAAAGCAACAAGCTCTGAATGAGTACCACGTAAATGTGATATTTGCAAGATATGTTGACAGTATTGTGGCCACTCAATCAGTCGGTCCACAAACTTCTCCAGAGCCTTTGTACCAAATACAAACATCTGCATAAACGCATTATTCATCATTAGAAAAACAAATGCCTTTCGAGTAGAGAACGTCATCACCAGAAGTTAGTACTAACTTTGGAGTCCGCAGGTTTACGCAATGCATCCAAAACAGCTCGTAAAGCAATACCCAGTGTCAGATGGGTCACAAGCTGATTCTTGATAAGCAATCCTGCAATTTTAAATTTATAAAAAAACCATATTTCATAATTATACAATAGCATTTCATATAGAGACAAAGTAAAGAGCATATAACATTCGCCATATCATATAAATACCAAAAATATTAACTCAGTTTAAGTCAGTCATATCTCGAGCAAAAAAAAGCCCCTCAAGTTTTTATATTGAACATGAAACTTGTTAAAGAAAATATCAGATTGAGCAAACACATGCCTAGACACTTATGGGATTGCATTATCACCGCAAAAAAATTAGGCAGTACATAACATATATGTATTATTAATCCACGTAGATTTTAAGAAAGCTATGCCAAGAAAAATCAACAAGAGATTTTACAGTAGAGAACAACTTTGCTAGTCTCATTTCTGCAATTTAAGTCCTACGAGGCCTTACCAAAGAGAACCGCAGCAAGTTTAAGTTGCCTGTCTGGGTATCTATTGAAAAACTTGTACTCTTCAAACAGGTTGGCAATCATGCACTCGAATATTGATTGTTCCCTGAAAGGCCACACGCAAGCATAACATAAGGACTCGATTAACTATATATGTAAGAATCATTTCCAACTGACATTTTGCTTGGTATTTCCAATAAAATGCTCCAAGGGTAACACCCTGTGGAGATAATGATAACAAATTTAATCCATACTCAAAACACTAAAGAAAGATCAGGGGTTGTTCAAGAACTAAGAAACATAAGGCCATCGACAAATACATCAGTAGCCATTTCATCAGTAGACGTGGTGCGTGTCACCTTGAAGACAGACTTTAAACCTTTTATGATGATCAGAGTTGGTAATATCATAACAAAGGCAACATAGGGAAGAATAGAATCATGTCAGGAATCTTCCATGTCCATTTTGAAACTACGTACTTCATTTGTCTGGAAGTAAATGACCATTTTGCTAAAAACATGAGAATTGAACCGAGCTGGCTAAAATAAGGAAAAGTGAGTAAACCTTTTAGCAGTTTAAAGTGTCGATCATCATTGTACTGTTAAAAAAAATAAACAAGCCTGATGTTTCACGATTGGATAACCATATACGTTTTGAAAACACAAGGACACAAACATTACATGCTCAATAACAGAGTAATTCTCTAGTGATGGTTGCCTTCACCCTATGAGTGGATCTTTTCCTGGAAAAACCCCTCCAGCTCCAAACCCATTTATAAGTTATAACGTCACATGATTTCCAAATTTTAATTCATGAGATTACACCTAAAAAATACCTCAATCATCTACCACCCCATTGACTAACGGCAACTTCAACTATGAAGAAACCAGTGGCCAAGAACACATGGAACCTTCCATTCTCTGACAATTAGCCGATACTTGTATGCACAAATGACAAATCAATAAATAAGAATCACAGATCCTTAAAGAAACACCATTCAAACTGACAGCTAACAAACAAACTATCACCAGGATCTTCACGTAGGCCAACTTCCTTTTCCAACAAAATAGACCAATACTACCAAATAATGATATGATCCCCACAGCCTTTCCTATTCTACACATCCTCACGTTTAAAAATGTGCCATGGTTTCTGGGCATAACATAGACATGCAGACACCAAGCACTGGGTTAAGAAATTCAATGATATACTTGTAGTGTTCAAAGCCCTCTTCTGTCCCTCCTACAATATGAACACAAATGTGTCCTAGAGTGAGCAAATGAGTCTTTGACATAAGACTCACCAATACACATGATTACATGAATCAAAGAACCACATACTGTCACATCGGAAGGCATTGGACGCATCCTCCTTCCAATACCACCCACTTCACTACGTCATTATTCGGAACCAGTTATTATATGTGTCTGGATAAAGAACTGCGCAATCAATCATAATAGGAGACTCTGAAAACCAGGAGGCTTTCCATTGAATTCATTCTATTAGGAATGGGAATCGAAAACAATTCTTAAGTTCTTGCTCCACAAAAGTTCAAAATAATTTGAGAAAATCAATGTTCTGGTTGAACAGGAGCTGCCAAACCATTCTCCAAAAAATTACCATTATTCTTCTTCCCACTTAATCACATTACATGATCTAAAAACCAAGATGAAAACAAAATAAGCATTTTAACCCATGATTTCTGTAACATAAAAAGAAAAAAAAATGTTATTAGTGAACTTCAAAACAAATATGAGTAAAGAATAAACCTCTTTTCAGAAGATTCCTTAAATCGGGCTAGCATTTGAACCATTGCATCAATCGTCAACACACCAGAGAACATTTGCTGGAAATAAGAGTTGGCCTCTGTCTCTATATCATCTGCATATACTTCAGATGTTGATGAATCAGGACCACCATTGTTCTTCATCCTTGAACTGTTGCTCGTAGACTTCAAATGTAATCTTTCCATTTCCTTAGAAAGTTGATTAGAGGAGAGCAAGCCCGTATGTGATTGAAGGACCTAAAAAGACGAGGTTTTAACAGTGTGTGGGCTAGAGATAATTGAATTGAAACAGTACACAACCATTTAACAAGTAAAACCTTTAAAAACACAGGAGCAGTCTCCATATAAAGATTCCAAATGCTACTGGAGTTATGCAACCGATTGGAAGATTCCTGAGCACCAAACTCCACCTCTTTCAGGAATCGCAGGCACTCCTGAAAAGGTAACACATGCATAGTACTAGCGTCATAAATCTTATCTTCTTGAACAATGCACAACAGTGTCTAATGAGAAAAATGTGAGTGTACAACAGTACTAACAATTCGCGTTGACAGGCCATGGCATAGATGAAAAGTTTCCACGGGGTTGTAACTTACCTCAAAGAAAGTATCTCTGTAAGTGCTTAAATTTGTGCTCAACCACTTCTCCAGATCTACGAGTTCTTTTCGAGAAGCCAGGGCAGCCAGCCTGATACCCAAAGACATAGGTACCATATCCAATACAGGAGATATAATCTGTGACAAAGAAAGATATTTTTAATCACATAACGAAAATAAATATAACATTTAGAGTTGAAGACTAAATAAAAACAAAAGTGGAGACTGAAAGCAGATAATGGAAGCAAGTAAGCAAACTTTTGGGGTTTACACAAAAAGAGCTAAAAAATAAGGAGGCAACAAGCTACTATTAAACATATTTTGGCATATGATGCTTTTATTTTCTACAAATATAAAAAACCAAAGCTGGAAAGAGAGAATCACAATAAGCATGCCATAAACTATGTATTACATGAAAAATATCATGCCTGACCATAAAAGGTTTTCCAACTTCCTCTCCTCTCTTATTCTCAGTACAGCATAGGCTATAAAATAAGATTAGCACAAAATATTTTACAGGTCACAAAGCAAATAGCCAATTCTCCCTTCACAAACCAATTTGTCAAGTTTGCTGTCAAATCTGTAAAAAGGCTTCCAAAATACTTTAATTCACTCTGTTCTTGTTTAAAGAGATCATAGGTGCCGTAGATAATATTTTTCTCCCAAGACAGCTAAAATTAACTATAAGTAACAAATCTAATAAGGATCTATCTGGATCAGTATTGGAAATTAAATGAAGTTCACGTTCCATATTAGTCATAGTACAACAATACACATCCTACTTATTTATAGAGCTTTCAGACACTTATACACGCAGTGTTGGATAAGAAGTTGAAATGGGACCACAGACCTTTAACTCCTGGCATAAATCCAATACTCTGTTTGTGTTATCTGCATCCATGTTGAGTGCGTCATTTAGAGCTCTTAACAGAAACGGAGGGTTTACATGCCAAAGATGGAGCAGAATGCCACCCAAAGAAGTGTCTTTAAGTATCACAGGAAGAACAACCGAAGAAACTTCATGTTGGATAAGATTATATGGTGTCTGCATATTTTGAAATTATACCATCAACCAAAACAACTTATTGGATAAGAAGAAAAATAAACCACTCAAAAATGCGAGAAGACAATACATTAACATGGGCCATCCCATATAACAACACTTCGGGACAATGCCTAAGAGGATGTTCAAGCAGTGACCGCACAGAATTTGCGAGCCCTCTCTCAGCTAGCTGGCACAAGACCTCCAAAAGATCGAGGCATAACCATGCATGATTTGCGTGACCAGATTGAAACTTGTGATTATTGACTGCATCAACATATGCCTGCAAGAATAGGTATAAGTCTTTGGATCCCTCAGACAACTTGGTTATTTGTAAAAACGGCAAATATGGAAATCTTCATACCACTTGTCTTTCACAATGTGCAAACGTGAATACTTCAGGTGGTACGGAAACGGCACACTTCAGAAATGACAGCTGCCCCTCAGTGTTTTTCCAAATGTTGCCACAAACAGCAGCCAGTGGAAAAGGATCCTGCATCATCATCAAACAAGTCAGTACAATATAAGCATCAACAATGCCACTCTCCATCACTGGAAGAGCAAAAAGAAATAGAAGAAAACCTGGGATGCATGTTTGTAACAGGAAATCAATAGCAAAAATGCTGCCTCATCGGGGATGTAAAAACCCTCATGATCAAGGTTCTCAATTACAGTGGTCCAGCTTATTCCAGGAGCCTATAAATTTTCATATTATGTTAGTAATATCTCCAAATTGCATCTGCCATATTCATGGAAATCAAAGAAAGAAGAATATTAACGAAGGAAAAATAAATGGAACTAACAAGCTGCTTAATGGATTCTACAAGGACATCAGTGTTCCAGGAGTTCAATGATGACATATCAGACAGACTCCCTCTACCAAGAGCAGAACAAAAGGTTGAAAATGCATTTTCATGGTCCTGAAGACCGGCATCAAATCGGACAATTGTCCCTAGTATCCTAGCAACGGTGATTTCAGTTAGCGGTGAGAATGAAGATAACAAATCTTTGCACAGTGATACATCTAACGTGCACTTATAACCCAATTCTCTTAACATGTCCGCCATGTTCATCTCCTTCTCCATTTCTGCTAGGATGGCATCAAATTCGCTGTCATTGCCTTCACTAAGAAAATCGAGATCTCTGAAAAATTAAAATAGGAAACAGCAAAAAAAATAGTATTTAGAATCTTAATCAAATTTAACAGCTAAATGATTTTAAAATGGTAAAAACTAAAATCGGTTGCAAATTCATATTGTACAAGCAACAAAAGGCAAAGATTCACCTCAATAACTTGGAGTCTTGCAGTTCATCTGAAAGGAGAGGAGCTAAGATAAACCCCGAATCCTTATCGAACTGAACGAGAGATAACAATTGCATGAATGAATCCACATGTTTAGAGAGGACCTCAGATTTATTAAGAAACAGCAATACGTCCTGAACATAGTCAGCGGTATGCAAAGAGGTATGGGTAGCAAGCAATTCCTCAATCCTCCGCATACAAAAGTTCCTTCCTGCAAACAGCAATACAATTCTCATATGCACATAAATGTAGAGCTTTTGCTAACAGCATAAGAAAAACAAGAAACAGTAAGAAAGCTCACCAGCCATTCTAATGTCATTATTTTCCGAATCTGTCAACGCAAGGCCAAATCCAAGCTTCTCATATGCCGATAATTGTAGCGCAACAGATAGATTATCCAGAAATTCTTCAGTGATTGCTGTTGGCCTTACTGACACAGAGAATACAGTACTAAACTGCGGCTTTTCCAGCATTTTTCTAAAAAGTGAAGCAACTACAGGTTCCAGACGAGTACTTTTCAAATCCTTCTCATATACATTGAAGTGGTCCAAGCAGGTTTCTAGGAGCAAAACACTTCCTTCCGTTCCATAATCAACATACTGCAGAAGATTTCATAATATCAACAAGAGCCAACTAAATGCACTACTAATCGCCAATCGGCAGAACTACAATGAACCTTCTACTAAAAACAACATGGTTAGATTCTCCTGAGTAGGCTGATTATTATTACCGGAAACAAGCAGTTGTCTGCCTACCACATTAATTTTACCCCTCTATTTGTGATCTGTTTTGGAGTATGGACCTAGTTAACAAGTGCAAAATCCTAGCTAACCTTTCATGTGACTGAAAACATTATGAGTTCTTTGTGTTATTTAAGGGCCATACTTTTTTACAGAATCCCATGCACTAAACTACTAATAGAATACAAATAAAACAGGTAAGAACATGTTCTTTTAAAAAATATATGCTCATAGAATCAACCTTGTATATGTCTTCTGCTATTTCTCCGATAATCATGCTCGTGACTTGCATGCATATTCAAAACAAGCAGTTGCCTGCCTACCACATTAACTTTACCCCTTTATTTATGCTTTGATTTTGAAGTATGAATACAGTTAACAAGTACAAAACCCTAGTTAATCTTTCATTTGTTTTTAGGCACAGATAAGAGTTATTTGTGTTTTTGAGGACCCTTAAGTCTAAAATAAATACAAACAAAAAAGGTAAGAGCATGTTCTCTTTAACAATATACACTCGCTTCACTGAATTAACCATGTATTTGCCTTCTACTAGATAGCGTTTCTCCTATAATCATGCCCGTGACTCATGCATATCCCCTACAAAACTGAATACCTCCTCTTTAAAAACAAAGCAGGGTTCACCAAAATTTGTTTTATAACACCAAAAATTAAAATGGAAACACGGTACAGCAAGATTCGCCATCAAATCAAACTATGCACTAAACAGAAATCTGCACATAATATCACCAAGAATAACACCCCTATCATAACTCTCAACATGAACAACTGTAAACCTAAATCTAGTACAAACACCAACACTCAAATTGGAGCCTAAATGTCAACAATGCCCCCACTCTCCAAGCAAACAAGATACCAGAATTTTTATAAAAGAAATCAAGTCTTCAGAATGCAACAAGCACATTCCCGTTCCACTTCAAATTTCCAGAAACCATGGAGAGTAGAACCAAGGACTTCTCGATCTGTATTAGGCCTATTGGCAACAACTAATCAGAAAAACAGGAACATCGTCAACAGCCTACAGAACAGAGAAAAATAGAAACCAAAACTGGCTATCTTAGCCAGTACCAATACATCGTCGACCAAGCAAACGAAGCCAAGCAAATCTAGAAAAATCCAGGCATGAGCAAGTAGTAGAAACAATCCTACTGAAATAAACAAAGACCGAACAGCAGATACACCAAGTGAATCAATTGACTGACAACTATTAACTAACTTGAATAGGGAGTCCTACAATAAAAACCAAGCAAATAGATATCGCCATCTTATCATTCAACTTCACAAAAAGTCATAAGGGGTCTCTTTCACAGCACAAATACCAAAAAGAAAAGAGCAAGTCCACCTATGAGGTTGGTCAATCCTGTCAGCATCACCAACCGCCTCCTCCTCAACACCAAGAGTGTTTGATTCCTGCTCAACTCCAAAATCAAGCTCACTCAACAAATGTGAATACCACTCCTCCACACCAACAATTAGTGGCTCCACCTGACTCACCTCTTACTCCCACTACAAAAGTACCTAGATTTTCCTCCACCACAAACCAGAGAGCAACGGGAGGTGGTAGCTTCTCCTCACTAATACACACAGAAGGACCTCCTTCATAACTCAAGATGATTGCTTCATGCAAATCTCACTATAAACAGCATAACCAAAACAATTCTAGGAAGACTATCAGAAATACCTAATACCACCAAACGACAAATTAGCCCCTGGATTTAAGCTAATACAAATTACAAAACACACCTAAAATTCCAAACTATGCTGAAGAGCCCAAAAGCTTTTCACTACGCAAGAATCCTCCAAGATTTCAACCAAAGCATAACCAAAAAATATTCCAAGAAGCAACCAAAACAAATTCCATAGAATGAACATCTATATAGCACTCAGCAACAAAGACCCTGAATCTCCATTGACAATGATAACTACCAAATTAGAAAGGTTTAAAGAAGCACCACATAAAACAGAAAGGCTAATCCAGTGTGTAGAAATGAGAATGGGTTATTTGAGGCTGACAAAGATTAAAGATTGAGTAGATATGATGGTGATTTTCTGAACCAGTATTGGATACAACCAAAAAATTTATTTACCTCATATGTATGTCATTCTATAACAATCTTGAAACTTCTTATGATGTTGTGGCTATGTTCACAGTTTCTTTTCATTGGTATTAATTCATGTACCAGAACAGTTATGCTTTACAGCTTTAACTTGGGCTGAATAGGTCTTTTGAGTACTAAAGATCCATTGGCACAGAAATGAATATGAATAGAGGGCCCCTGTCCCATTATCTGCCCATTTCCACCTCTACTAAAGTGACCAACAACGCCAACAGATGCTAAAGTTGACAGTCTGTGAGCAACTGCAAGGTGCAGGTGCAGTGCAGCTGAAGCTGGCAACACTTCAGGGAATCTCTGGCAAGTAGAATCAAGCTGGTGATTTGGATATATTTAATTTCTATACAACCACAGAATAAACGTCATGAAATGAGTTCAAACTGATGTTGGGTCTGATGGAATATGCAGCATTATGTCAGATCAATATGGAACATAAAATCAGGGGCATGTGGTAACTGTTATTTGATCGGTTTTTTCTTTGATAGTAATCCCTGGTAAACTGTTAATAAACACAAACTGGTTATATTGTCATTATAGCTTTTTTTATTTTTACAACATTGAACATATTTTTCGGGAAGGACATGTAGGCCTTCAAAAACATTTATCACGTTTTTAACATCTCTCATTGCACGAAAAGTTCTATTGAGGGTTGACACATTTAAAAAACTAGTATACTCCTCCGTGGCCTATACTTCATGGCTCCAAGATATTGAAACTACCTCACTGCAAGATGCAATGAGAAGATTGTGTGCAAAGACCTCCCTCCCAAACCCTTAAAAATTCCAAGGAACCATGACACACCGAGGTCAGTTCTTATACATGTGTGTGTCCCTATATATGTACATATATACATGCACACACACATTGTTCTTTTAATGGATATAGTTATTGATGGTTGTCTAAGTTTTGTTACTTACAAAATGGATATGATCAACTGATTGTTGTTTTGAGTTATCACATTTATACTAGTGGATTATGTAAAACGTGAACGATGCCTCTTTTTTAGGTGACAAATCTACTTGCACCACATGCCATAACTACTTCGTAATGCAATTGAGTACAACCCCTTTTACCATCCTCCTAAGGTAGGTTATATACACAGCATGTAATCAGACTGGCATTGTTCTGTTTTCTGTGTATTAGTGGACTAAAGACAAGCGCCTTTTCTTAAGGTCCAAACTCCAAGGTAACCCCCCCCCATGTGTGGGTCGCAGTTTGATTAACACATATAGCTTGAGATCAGCAAAATAACCAAATTGAACACCAGTGAATCATCCACCCTAACAAAAGCGTTTGATATCCAAATCCATTCAGTTATGTATCGAATGCTACAATCAAACTCCCAAAATACTAAATAAAACCAAGCAAGCACAATCTAGTAACTTCCCAAGCAATAGCACGCATTATATTCGTTCCACTTAACAGTCATGTGAAACAATTAGGGTTTTAACTTAGAAGTAGATCGCTCGTGAGAAATCAAAAAGACATGGAGAAAAATCCATCTTTTAAGCTTTTAAGAGAAGGAAATTGATTGATATTATACCTGAGAGAGTTCGCGAAGAACGGAGTCGAAATTGGATTCGTTCAAGGTGTCGAACAACAGCCGAATTTCAGTTGAGAATCTTTGCGCCAAGGGAATCATGATGAAAGAGCAGTGAATCAGATGATTTGCTAATTGATTTGACGATCAAAAACTAGGGTTTCGAATTCAGAGCGAGGGAAAATCGGGGAGAGTACAAGAAGATATAACTGTGAAAGCAAAAGAGGGGTGAAATTTTGGGGGCTGTTGCAAGCGTGTATATATATAGAGAGACCACAAAGCTCGGTGGATCAATTTTAATCGATACACTTTGCAATACACTTCACAATATGTCATAATAATTTTTAATTTCATTTTTTATCTTTTATTATTATACTTGTGACGCAAAGTTTCTTGAATCTGAAATTGGGAACCCGTATCATTTATTAGTCAAAACAAAATTAATCAGTCGAAAGAAAACGACTTGTGTTTTTATATGTGCTTCAAAAATTAATTTGAACAACTTAAATTAAATAAGTATAAAGAAACATCATCAACAACACCTTGCATGTCTATAAAATCTATATATAAAGAAACATCCATAAGAACTAACAAGTTTACTTCAAATTTTACTTTTAAGAAGTTTCGCTTGAAACTTATTACTATCTCCATGACTCCCACTTAAGCAATTCTTGTGATACCATTACCTACAAATATGAAACTGTTAGGACCAAATCATCTTAATTAGTAAAAGTTTTATAAAGAAAGCTTTGAAAGAGATTAATTAGTAATTTGCTAGAAGTAGTTTGAGCTTAGGCTTAATAGGCTTGGGCTCGGGTTTGATGTAAATCGACCCTATATATAAAGGGTCTAAGATTTTGAAAAGAAGTGTGAACCATTTTTCAATGAGAGTCGTTTAGTATGAGCAAGGTGTGTGTGTGTGTGTGTGTGTGTGTTTTCTTGCATTGAGAGCTCTCCGATAAACAAGAACACTCTAT
>LUCG01033829.1:0-14113 GCA_001633085.1 Carthamus tinctorius | reverse complement strand
GTTATGAATTATTCACATGTGAATGTAGCTTATGAACTTTAAACAACTTTAAAGCAATCTTCACGTTAACCCCCAATCTATAACCAAGGAGATGGAGCAACAAGTTACTAGGAGAATGTTAAAATCTTAGGGTTTGTGGGAGAAATTCCCTTTTTGTTTACACATCTACCATTTAAAGCATAAGATCCATTTATGAAAACATATTAGGTAATTTATAAGCAATAAATATGAAGAGAATCTCACCTAGGGTTTGTAAAGCCAAAAGCCCCAAATCTCATAAAACCCTAGTTAAATGCTTGTATGAGCTCCATAACTGATAAGATGTTGATGCCTTGTATTAGCTCAAATCTACATCATATAAGACTAGATCTATACTTAAATTCATAGTTAGAACACACCTCTTCAAGATCTTGGATGAAAACCCTAAAATGAAAAAAAACTTCAATAATGGTGGATAGATGGTGGAGAAGATGAACGAGGTCTAGTTAGCTAATCTTACAAAGCTTGAGGATTACATCTTGAAATATCTTGAGGAATGAGCATTTATGGCCCAAAAATCGCCATTGAAGAAGAGAGAAAGAAGATGGATAAGGCTTGGTGTCAAAATGAGAAGTGAGAGAAAGAAGATGGGTTTTTAAGGGTCTGACAGAGCTCGCGACGCAAAGACCTCCAGTAGCTGGTCCTTCCGATTTCGTTTTGACTGAAAACTGTTTTGGCCATAACTTCTTCGTTTTAGCTCCGATTTCGCTTCTGAAAGAACCGTTGGACTCGTAATTGAATTCTCCACCCAACAAGACCATAAAATCTAGGATTTGATCCAAAATCCTATTTCGCATATTTTCTTAAAAGATTAATTTCTACACAGACCCGAATTTGCATTAAACAAAAATCACGGGTGTTACACTAGTAGCTGATAAACTAGTTGATGAACAAATTATTTTGTTATAAGCTAGCTAGTGATAAACTAGTTGATGAACAAATTATCTTTTAACAAAAGTTACCTCATGAATATGTGAAATGACAAAAAAAAACCTCTTGAATAAATAATTAAGTACAAGTATTTTATAATATAATTAAGACAGATTTTTAGTAATATAATTAAAATAAAATTTTAATAATATAATATATTAATTAATGCAAACAAAATAGTAAAGATTTTAAATAGTATAATAGTATAATATATTAATTGAAATATGTAAATTTTATTATTATATTTATCTATTTAGCTATTTATTATATATATACTATAAATTTAAAATTTTGTTAAAAAAATGTTAGAAAATATCTATATCAATTACTATAATAAAAATAAAATTGATCAACTTCACATGTTCTAAAGTAATTAGTAATTTAAAAAATTATAATTAAGAATTAGATTAAATATTTTTATTAAAATATTAATTTTTTTTATTTTTTAAGAAAAAGATATAACTTTAATTTTATGCAACTTACATAGATATCTTAACAATTATTATATTTGTTTTTTAATAACTAAACATATTAAATAATAGTTGATCTAATTAATAAATTTGAAAATTAGTTAATAATTATAACTAATGTATAATGTATAATTAAATTTAATTAATAGTTTTTAATTACTATAAATTAAAATTTATTAATAATAAATATTTAGTACTTATTTATAATTAATAATAGTTAATATTAATAAATGGTATAATAGAAAAAAGTTACAAAAAGTAGTGTTTCAATAAACTAGCTTATGTCCATTGTAACACACATCCTTAGTTTTTCGGAAACAGGAACCTTCGGAAATAAAACCTAAACCTTATTACAATCAAACAGATTAATCTTTCAAGTTACTCCTAATAATAACTTCAACATTCTTCAAATATTTAACTCAACTGTTTCATATTTTATAACACATAAACAAGAGATAATACAATCGAAATTTCAAAATGTATTTAACTGTAACGCTTTGAAACAAAGGCCTTCAACTACTTTGTTATTTATGAATCTCACTCTTAATTTTGTTGCTCTATCTATTCGCGGGTGTTTGAGATTGCTTATTTTTTCTTCTTATCTGTTTATTACGGGTTGAAAACACAGTTAAGCAATTTTAAGTGTTTAGGTAAATGTGTTTTTCACGGTTCAAAAACACAGATAAAACAGACTTAAAAAAGACTAAAAGTAGAAGGAGGTCTATTTATTTGAAATGCACTTAAGCGTTTTTTGAAAATAAGCACTCTAAAACACCCCCTTGATATGATTTCAACAGAAAAAAGAAAATCAACGGACTATAACATTTTAATATATTGATTTTTAAGTTAATGCTTATAAGTATTGTATTATTGAAATAATGATTATGATTTTCAGGGTCAAACTATAAATATTAAAATTGCTTAATCATCTCTTAGAATTAAATTTCAAAAATGGACTTTGAGTTAGGGATTGTTGACAAAACTTTCATCGGGAAAGCGTTTACCAACTATCACTTATCTTCCAAATGAGTATAAAATGGGCATAGAAGCTTACTTGATAAAACCACATAAAAAGGACCGAAAATCTTATTCGGTAAGTGAGAAAGAAAACTCTAATCTAGTAAGCCTTTATTGGATAAAACTTAAAAAACGCTTACGACAATCTGTCTTGATAGTTGAGAATGATACCTAATAAGATGAGTTAGAATGGTGCACTTGTTGGTGAGCACTCATCAGGTATGCATTTGGTACAAGACCCCTTAGTTTATGATGAACGAAAACACTAAATGTCAGTTGAAAACTTAGTTACCTAATCGTTGTTGTTAATAACTAGTTGACAAAATAAATACTATACAATTACTTAGAGTTTTGAAAACACAATTAAAAAATGTATAATTAGAAACTCATTATAACATAATCTAAATATTTACTAATAATTATCAGATAAATGTTTATGGACAAAAAAGTTGATACCGGTAACCCAACCGACCCACAAGCACCTGTCAGTTCCGTAGACTCGAATACGGGACTGTTTGATTTTGGACAGACGCTACCCCCACCCATCACCAACTAAGCTACACGTCATTGACAATTACCAAATAAGTGTTTAGCGGTCATTTTACTTTATCCGATGAATATAAAAAGAATTGTAAAGCTTGGCCAAAATACATAAAATAGCTTTTGCATTGTTTAGTTAACCATTATTTGTTATTTAATATAGTTTTTGTAGTAATAAGTACATATTAATTGGTTATTAAGTGACTTGATTGCCTTTTGACTTCTTCTTTGTAACTTTTGTTCATTTCCATTGTTTAATTTGATAGTATGTATTTTATAATTATCATTAGCATGCCATTGACTATTAACGAGTCAGAAGTTGTATCATGGATCGTTTTGACAGGTGCTGAATGGTTAAGCCGTTAAAAGGATTAAATGATTTTTATTGATCCATTACAAGATGAAATATGGATGTTTGGTATTGTTCAAAAGAAATTAGGGCACTGAATGATTAAAGGGATACATAAGATACAAAATCATTCGGATCATTTTAAAAATTAAAACCATTAAAAGGGGCATTTCCAAAGTTGCCTCTTAATGAAATTATTAAGAGGTAAACATACAACCCATCTATTGATCAACAATCGGGCTTCAATAATGTTTATGAAAATCGAAGATGGTTTGTTTTGTTAATTGAAGACATCACTTTCAATTATTATCTCGCTTAAAAAAATATTTCCAACACCATCTACGTTGTATAATACTGCAAATTAAACAACGAAAGATAAGTTAATTGATGACTGATAAACTATTTTATAAGTGAAAAATAATTGTTAAAATAATTACGTTCAATAAAAACTAACTGATAAGCTCGTTGAAAATGTAACATTGAAAGAAAAGTTAATGTTAAAAGTTTGTTAATTATTACATTTCAATAATAAGAACAAATCATTCATAGTATAACAATAGATTAATAAATACATGGAAAAAAATATAATATGTTTGTTAATAGTATATCAATTTAATATATAGAGTAATTGTGAATTTGGTCTATGAGGTTTACACTTTTATTCATAGTAGTCCCATAATCAAAATAAATACATGAATGAAACTCATGGTTTGCAATTTCGCAAGCTTTTACTCCCTCCTCTAATAAAATCATAAAAATTTCGTTAACCAAGGTCCAAAGGTATTTTAGTCTTTTTATCTTTAATCTCTTTATTTTTCATTTGTTTGATGATTTTTTTTACCTTTCTACTATTAGTCTATTATTATAGTATCTTGACAAGCATCTCCATCACCTCCTTGAAATCGAAAACTTATGTTCAAAATCAATACCATGTTTAAACCAAAAATGAAATCAAAACCCGAGCTAAAAATCATGTTTAAACCAAAACCACCTCCATGACCCTTAAAGGCAAAGCCAAGTTTAAACCAAAAATGGAATCGAAACTAAAGTTCAAACTGTGGTTCTCTGATCTGGATGTAGAATAACGATGGCGAGGAAACAAGGTTTAAAATTAAATTCACACTCATATTCAGATTGATGTGGAGTATATTTAGACCCCAAATTTGTCGAGCATATTCAAACCCAAAACTAAAACCCAAACTCATATTCACAAGTAGAACTGAAATCAAAACCTATATTCAAAATTAGAACCAAGATCGAAACTCGGATTCGAAACTAGAATCAAAACCCAAAAATGTAAGCTCTACTTACAACTTAGAAACGAAATAAAAAAGAAGGTTAAAACCCAAAATCAGAAACAAAATTAAAACCCATATCATCCTTGTAATTCTGGATATAACAGGTTGTTCAAAAGGATCCCCCGTTCTTCCATCAAATATTGTGCTTTTCCCTGGATACTCGGGTTCAAATACCCATGGATTCGCTGTCTCTTTCTCGGATCCATTGTTATCGAATGGTGGTGCCAAATGAAATGAACAAGACAAAGGTCGTGTTGCCACTAGTGAGAGAGTCGATGAAGGGGGAAACAGGTAAATGAAGAAGCAGAAAAGAAGAGGCAGACAAAAAAGGTTTATACCCTTGGACATAACATGGTTGATGGAATCTTGATGACTATGTTAGAGGGAGAGACCAAAAGCTTGCGAAAATGCAATATGGAATAATGATTATTAACATCAATATAATTATTGCATATATGGAATAACTTCATATTTAATCAATCCATTTTTAATTTCTAGAGTTAAGGCAGAAAATGGATTTCAATTGTGATCGATTTCTTTGCATACGAAGTCAATCTCAATTGTTTTCATGTACTGTATGTATATGATTGAATTAAGGTTTAAAATAGAAAAATCAATTTCATATATGTAATCGATTTCAAACAAAGAAATCAATTGGATTAAGGTTTTAAAATAGAGAATTCAATTTCATATATGTAATTGATTTCAAATAGAGAAATCAATTGAATTAAGGCTGCGATTGTATGTGTGGAATTTCATGGGTGGAATAGATAGTCAATGGCATATATCATAATTTCAAACAGAGATTGAACTTCATAATTTTGAATCGGCTTCATATTCAATTGAATCGAATTTCATAATTTCGTAAAATTCATAACTTCCATTGAATTGACTGTTTCTTAAGTCAATAGCATATATCATAATTTCAATTTCATAAATTTGATTGAATTGATTGTTTCTTAAATCAGTCAATTGATGGATGTTACTAATTCAATTCGATGGTTAATGGCTCTGATACCAATTGAAAGATAATTTTGTACTTATACGATTAACACATCAAATTGAATTAAGTGTCTACTTGATCAAAGAATTTAGGTGTATCTTGTAGAGTAGATGAAGATGGATTCCCAGTATTGTTGTGTTCCTTTCCATTCTTAATCAGATCCACTTCTGTTTATCTATCTCATTGATGGATGTGGTATTGATAGAAATTTTGTGTTCTTGATAGAGAATGAATCAGATGTTGGCGCCAAACAATTTATAGAGAATGAAGAGGCATGAAATCGGTTCTCTCCATCAATATACCGTTTCATGAAAGGTTGCCAAAGAAACTGATTTAATTGGTACCCTATATATATATTTGGTATTAAATCTAATTTATTGTAATATATATATATATATATATACACACTATATCCCTTTAAACGTCAATATATACATATATATGTAGATTCTAATTTCAATATAATAATAAATCATATAATTGGTTATTTTAATAGCTATCTTGTTCTATTATATATATATATTACAAAACCCATATCATCCTTGTAATTCTAGATCTTTCTCGGATCCATTGTTATCGAATGGTGGTGCCACAGTGAGATGAAATGAAATGAACAAGACAAAGGTCGTGTTGCCACTAGCGAGAGAGTTGATGAAGGGGGAACAGGTAAATGAATAAGGGGAAAAGAAGAGGCGGACAAAAAAGGTTTATACCCTTGGACTTAACTTGGTTGATGGACTCTTAATGACTATGTTAGAGGGAGAGACCAAAAGCTTGCGAAAATGCAATCCACAAGCTCCCTTCTTGAGTTTATTTTGATTTTGGGACCACACTAGGTAAAATGTGTAAACCAGGATGTGTATACACACACACACAGATATATATATATATATATATATATATAGACATGAGATCATTTGAGAAGTTTTGCTTCTGGTGAGAAGTGCAATTTTTGGTGAGAAGTGATTCTAAACCGTTGATCGTTTTTAATCAAATTAATACTCTTTCATTAATTACGACTTAAAAGGGAATTGATCCGATGCATCTCAATGCATCTTATCTCGAATCATGTCATCCTAATATTATTCCATTTCTCGTCCAACGGTTGATATACTTCTCACCAAATTTGGTACTTCTTAACAGAACCCAACCCTATATATACATATATTTATAGGTAAAAGTTCAAATGAGAACCATTCTTATTTGCGAGAATGCAAGAACATTTATATATATATATATATATATGTATGTATGTATGTATGTATGTGTCTATGGGTGTGTTTTTTTAGCAATTTACCCCCTCTATTTTCGTTGTGGATTTCTTGGAAGTCATCACTATATTCTTGTGCTTTGGCTCAATCACCACTAATGATCCATCACCACCCACCCAAATACTCCACTCAACTCTATTCTTTTTACAAATGAATGCAGTAAAATGTTAGATGTGCTAGTGAAATCATGCCTATTTATCAAGTTTTAAAAATTCGTCAGGTGCGACGTTGCGACGAGGTCAAGCCTTAAGCCTTACAAGATATGGTCAGGACGCGGTGTTTTTCAAGGCGTGATACACGACTGCAAATTTGTATATAATATATGGAATTATGCATATACATATATGTTTTACATAAATTATTTTAACTAAATAATGGTATTAAAAATGTGCATTCGTATTAAATGAAGAAAAATCATATAGATTATTATAATTAAAATAATTTTTGATTGAATATGTAAAATAAAACTTATAAAGGTAATTTTACAACTTCATTTGGATCGTGAAACCATAATATTTATGAATTTGTAAAACTGTGGATGATGGGATCAGATAAATTTATAAAAGAGTAAAAATTAAAGTTAAATATGTAACAATACAAAAGATAAAAAAAATAACAAAAATATTTTTTTTTTGAAAAAAATAACGTCTTAGAAAAAACGCGCGCCGCGGTGCGATATGACGCGCATTAAGACGCCATGGCATGAAGGAGACACACCTTGCACCATAGCACTATGACGCACCTTTTTAAACGCTGCGATTGGTTCACAAGCTTTCTTGATTACTTTATACATCTAGACCAAATACTTAAAAGAGGAGGAAACTTTTCTCTATGTTTAGAAAAATAATTAAGAAATGAACTTCAAACTTGCATACATGACATGGTGGATCTATTATCCATTTACATTATTTAGTATAAATTAATGTTTATGCTCACTTCATCATTAACTTTTGAGCATTAGTTTCTCTTTACATCACAATGTTGTTATCGTGTTATTACAGTATTATCATTGAGTTATCATAAAATTATTACGGTATTTAACTATTTATTATAGAGTTACCATGTTTAAATTTTTTATAAAAAATAAAATAACATAAAATTTATGTAAAATAGATAATTATATTACTACTCTCATTGATTTATTTGTATTTATTATAGTTAGAAAATATGGGTTAATTAAATTGGAGGTCCATAACCATTATCACATTTTCGCAAATAGGAAGGGTTCTCGTTTGAATCTCCACATACACACACACACACACATATATATATATACATATGAAAGCGTTTGAGAATATAGTTGTTATGAAAATGATGCAATGCAAATATTTATCAGCCTTTGGATGAGTTGTTTTTTTTGAATCTAACTTCATATTCCCTAATTCAATCCTTTGTAGCTCATTTATCTACCTTCAAGTATCTTCAACCTACATTCAGCTATCTTTATCTTCAAACGTAAGTTTATTTTAGGTCAGTTTTACAATTTTTATGTACATTTAATCAATTTTATAAGCATGAACTTGTTAAAATTTTGGTCATCATGATAAAATTTTGTTCATTGTGAAAATCCATGGTTATCAAAGAAAGTTATCATAATAATACAGTTACAAAATATTTAATAAGATAATTAATGCTGAAATATTTAAAATGAACAATTTGCTGAAGTTTAATGTAATTTTTAGAAAATGTTTACCTTTTTTTAATGTAATTCTACTTTATAAAAAAATATTGAATATTTGTCTAAAATTGTGCAGTTTTTCCTCCCAATAGCTCGTTCAGAATGGATAAATTATAAATGAGAGTTTAAAATTCTTCAAACTTAGAAAATTTTGCAAGAAATAATTGCTATTAGAAAAAAATATTATTTTATTATTTTCCATGAATAAGATTATATAAAATTATTTGTTTAAAATAGAAAAATAATATTCTATTAAAAGTAATAAATATTTTATAATAGAATAAAGAATAAATTGTAACTTTGGTCCACATGATTTGTTATTTTTCTTGTTTTAATCCTTACAAAATTTATTGCAAAAAATTCTTGTAGTATGCAAAAATGCTTGATTTGTTCTCTCTTACTAACAAAAATTAAATTACATCCGTTAACTCCTTCATATACCTTTTCATATGAGGGTAAAATAATCAAATTTTCTCTAGAATATAAAGGTAAATTAAAAAAAAAAACTATTCCAATTATATCATTGTCATCTCATATTTTAAGACCAAAATAACAACTTTATCCTCATATGCAAGACACATGAATGACTTAACGGATGAAATTTAACTTTCGTTAATGAAAGAGACCAAAACCAAGCATTTATGCATATCATGAGGAGTTTCATAGGATAAAAAATTTGTAAAGGTCAAAACCATAAAAAACAAAAAATCATAGGAACCAAAACTGTAATTTACTCTAAAGTAAATTACGATTTCCGTCCCAATGGTTTGTTAAAAATTGCAATTTTCATCTCTAAGGTTAGAAATTACAGTTTTCATCCCTATGGTTTGTAGTTTTATGATTTAAAACTTGTTGAGTTGTTGCGGCTTTGGTCCTTATGGTAAACAATTCTTTACTATTTTAGTCATTTGTACTTTAAAAGCAGACCACAAAAATTAAAATTGCAATTTATTCTTTACTCTCTAGCTATTGGAGTTAAATTTCAAATTTATTCTTTACTGTATAGCCATCTTCAAAACAAAATAGCTCTTGGAGTTAAATTCCTAACTCTGTCAGAGGATGACATTCCTGTCTATCTGGGTTCGATTCATGGGGTGAGCATGCGATGATACCCTGACCATGGATCGGTTTTCAGGTCGGTTCATGATCGTCGGGGATTAGTCGATGCCCGTACGGATCCTGAATACCTCGTCGACTTTGTGTTGGGACGTGTACGTGTATCATCTGCCGTTCAGAAAAAAAAAACATCTAACTCTTTCAAAATTTAAAATTTGATAAACAAACAAATAAAAAACGGTTCAGTTTGATCCGTTACAAAATTCTTAAACCGGTTTGACCCCACTTTCCGGTTCGAACCGAAAACCGGCCACTTACCTACTTCTTCAAACGACACTCTCCCCCATCTCCAACCTCAGTTTCCAATGGCTCACTACTACTCACATGGCTTTTCTCTCTGCTGCTACTAGATCTAACGGTAATCAAACCACAAAACTCACTCTCTAACTCTAACTCTCTCTTCCAGATTGAAAAAGCTTCAAACGAACTCTAGTAAATCCAACCTAATGGGAGAGGTATGTCTTCAATCGATTCGATTTTAAGCTTTCGAGCTCGCATTTCGTTTAAAATGTTTGTGTTGTTGGATTTGAATGTTGTTGATTTGATTTTGATTTGATTCAGGAAGTGCAGAAGGCAGCGGAAGAGGCTAAATCGGCGGCCGCCGATGATAAGAAGCAGGAATCGAAGGAGTCGTCGTCGCCGATTGTTTTGAGAGTGTTCATGCATTGCGAAGGCTGTGCGAGCAAGCTCCGGCGATGCCTCAAAGGATTCGACGGTTAGTGGTTTCTGATTTTGTTTTTGATTTTGATTTATCTGTTTGTTTGTTGTTCGGATTGGAGGAATGTTTTTAGTGAATAAGTTTGATTTGTGTTTGATTTTGATTTATCTGTTTGTTGTTCCATTCAAGGATTGGAGTAATGTTCTTAGTGAATAAGTTGATTTGATTTTGATTGTATCTGTTTGTTGTTCAATTAAAGGATTGGAATAATGTTTTTGGTGGATAACTTGATTTGATTTTGATTCTGATTTATCTGTTTGTTTGTTGTTCAATTGAAGGATTGGAGTAATGTTTTTGGTGAATAAGCTTGATTTGATTTTGATTTATGTGTGTTTGTTGTTCAATTAAAGGATTGGAGTAATGTTTTTAATGAATAAGTCGATTTGATTTGGTTTGATTAGGAGTTGAAGATGTTAAGACGGATTGCAAGACGCATACGATTGTAGTGAATGGAGAGAAAGCGGATCCGTTGAAGGTTCTAGAAAGGATCCAGAAGAAGAGCCACCGCGAAGTGGAGCTTCTGTCTCCGGTACCAAAACCATCGGCGGAGAAGCCAGAAAAAGTCGAAGAGAAAGCGGCTTCCAAACCTGAAGAGAAGAAAGAGGAGGTTAATTAATTAATTTATTTTCGAATTTGTGCTGAAATCAAAGCATTAGTAGCCTAGTGGTCGGTAACATCATTGTTCGATTCATGGGGTGACCATGTGGCAATACCCTGACCATGGGTCGGCTTTCGGGTCAGTCCATGGTCGCCGATGATTAGTCGGGTGCCCGTATGGATCCCGGATACCTCGTCGACTTTGTGTCAGGACGTGTGCATGAGTTATAACCCGTTAAAAAAAAAAGAATTTGTGCTGAAAATTTCAATGTGGATCAAATCCAGTTCATTTAGTTAGGGTTTATGTATTTGATGTTGAAATGCAGGCTCCTAAACAGGTGATTACAGTGGTTTTGAAGGTTCATATGCATTGTGAAGCTTGTGCTCAAGGAATCAGAAAACGTATTCTGAAGATGAATGGTAATTTCTTCAAATTTTCAAGCAATTACAACACAATTCATATTAAAAATCTTATAAAATTAAGGGGGTGTTTGGTAATGCTTATTTAAAACAATTTATTTGTTTATTTGCTTATTGCTGGTTGAAAAGGTTAAAGTATTTTAGGTTCTTTTTAAAACTCTTTATGTGCTGGTTGGTGCCATATTCAACCAACAATAAACAAATAAAGAGTTCTAGTAAGCAATTCCAAACACCCCTAAACTATAAATTGTATGAAATGTTGAAATGGCTTCTCACCAAGGCCAACCCATTATTTTTTAAGGTTTTGTTACACCTCTACTAAACTATAGATGGTATGGAAATAGTAGTAGACAAAATAAAATACATGAATTCATTTCATATTAAAAAGTTTACAAATTAAAAAAAACACAAAAATGATTAAAATGACAAAGTGAAAAAAATATGGTTTTTATTTTTGATTGACAAATTCTGACATTAAATAGTTACTTTTGAATTTGAAAGAATTTAGATAGGTATGATTGAGGTGGGTTCGAATGTTTATATAAAGAGAAAATAATTATTATAGTCATTTGGAAAAATACACTTNTATCCGGCAAGAAACAAAGTTTCCGGCAAAATTGAATCGGAGGCTGACAAGTGTTTGGGCCACTATTCGGGGATGGGGCTGGAGTGGTCCACATGGACACTGGAGCGGCCGACGTGGCCCAATGAGAAGGCTCCACGTAGGCCAGCCGCTATTCGGGGATGGTATTATAGTGGCCCAAATCATTTTTGGCCTTTGTACTTGGTTTCTTGCCGGATAGCGGCTGCCGGCGCCGGAGAGCGGCCCGGTGGATATATTTGAAAAAAATGGGAGAGAATGGGTAAGATGTTAAGTGTATTTTTCCAAATGGCTATAATAATTATTTTCTCAAATATAAATCAAACACCTAAAACACGGTAAAATAATTTTTAGAGATTTTCTGAAAAACTCATATTTTAACATGCCAACAAACTGCCATCTATCGTTTATAGGGTTTTGTGTGGGGTCAGGCGGATTGCCGACTTATCGATAATCAACCTCTTTGCTCGAATAATAAAATCAATAATTTATTTGTGACATGTAAAAATGCAAATATTTACATTTATAGATTGGATTTCAAATCATTATATTTGATTTTGTATAAAGAACAACCAATTATTGAGGATAACACAAAAGAAGATAAAAAGCCATGTATGATTGCCATCTTTATTAAACATATGGACAAAATGTTTTCCTTTTGGAGAATGGGGGTTATGGTCATTTCACAAAAAACTGCCCCAATTGCACTAGTTATTTGTATGACATTATTTGCTTGCTTTTAGCTGTTTAGTTTTGGATACATGACCTATTGGTAATATTCATTATGAGCTTATAAGATAATATTTTTTTAAAACTTTCTATTATATAAAATCATGTGAAAAATCAGCAAGAATCATATGTGATTTTAGAGCAAAATTAATCACATGTTATACAATATGTCCAAAAAGATGCACATGGGTGGTCAATACTACCAAAGTCACATGTGAATTCACATGTGCATTGCTTGGCCAACATGACAAAGGTGGCCAAATGCGGACATTTGATTTTACTTTAGAATCACATGTTATTTGGTTTGTCTTGCATTTCTCGTTAATTGACCACCTTTTTATTTGAATCCACCCTTATAAATTTAAACAAATTCAAATCGATAAATGTTATTGATTTATTAAGTAATAATATGTGGATAGAGTTGGTTAACGTGAGAAAAGTGAGAATTGGTTATCAACCGTTGGACCCACATTAGGATGAGATACACCGAGAGGTAAGATACACCAGATCAATTCCTTTTTAAAGTGCAATTCATGTAAGGGCATGAGATTAAAAGAGATCAAGGGTTTAGATCCACTTATTCTACTTTTCACTTTAAACATAACTTCTCACTTTGATCATTTGACTATGGTTCCAATGAACATCTTTGGGATATCTTGTGGAATGGCAAATTCCGTGATTTAAGGAAATTAATGAAATTTGAAGGATTCCGTCCAATTCATTCCATGAACCAAACGGAGCAATGGAATTCGGTCAAAGGAATTGACCCTTTCAATTTCATCAAATTCTATGAACCAAAGGCACCCTTAATTGTTATGGACTTGCCATACACACCATATAAGATAAGCGTCAATGAACAACCTAACGCTTACCGATAAGTGTTTGGTCATTATTTCTTCACGTATTTTGGATGTTTTTTTTATCTTAACCGAAATTCTGAATAACCTAGTAACCCTTTTAACATACAAATAATTTCCACTTAATTTTTCATATATATATTACGCTATTTAAATCTATTTAAATGTTTTATAAAAATTAGTATAAATATAAGTCGGACACATTTTTCCTCCTGGAAAACAACATGACGATTTCATAAAATCAAAAAACCATCTTGTAGGTGTGGAAAGTGCAGAAGCAGATCTGAAGCAGTCAGAGGTGACGGTGAAAGGTACGTTCGAGCCACCACAGCTGACGGAGTACGTCAACAAGAAAATGGGAAAACAAGCCGTCATTGTGAAGCAAGAGCCTGAGCCAAAGAAGCCGGAAGCCGACAACAAGGGTAGCGATGGAAAAGCCGAAAAAAACGACGGTGAGAAAAAAGCAAAAGGTGAAGAGGC
>LUCG01033744.1:0-18075 GCA_001633085.1 Carthamus tinctorius | reverse complement strand
TTTCTCGGGTTCGGGTGATTCGGGTTACGGGGGATTCGGTTCGGGTCAAAACCCCTAATTTTGGGTTCGGGTTCGGTCGGGTTGTCGGGTCGGGTTGTGCTCACCCCTAGATCCAAAGCAAAACAAAAACGTCAGGAACCCTCGATGTAATTTTTGAAGTTCAGGGACCATTTTGATTGATTTTTGTAAACCTCAGAGACCAAAATTGTAGCTTACTCCTTTACTAGTTAGTATTTAATAAATACTCCATTAATCCTTTGATATTAGTACATTTACTTGACCGGGTCAAACCAAAAAGTAATGTGGTTCAATGTTTTTTGTATTTTGCATTAACAAGAGCATATAAGCTTTGTTATATTTTCTTTAAAATAGAGAATTAAAGATTAAAATTTCTAAAATTTTATTTTTTGATCTTTAACAGTTTTGATTTTTTAGAGAATTTATCATCATTTTTATATTATTAAAATATACATTATATTTATTATCTCAATAAATTTTTTAAAAACTTTTAAACAATAAATTATGTTATTGGTGGAATACATTAAAATAATGTTTCTCTCTCATCATTTAAAGATTTTGTAGAAATCCCTATATTTAAAAAAAAACTCCAAAATTTTCTATTTTAGCAAATGGTTTAACATAGCAATTTAGAAAGAAAAAACTCATTTTTTTTTCTATTTTAGCAATGCTGTTGGAGATGCTCTAATAAATTACTTGTTAGGTGATATACAATTATAAACAATTTATTATTAATAGCATTACTAATAAATTGATGTTTTTTTAGAGATGTCTCGATTAGTTTTCAATTGTTAGGTTGAGTGTCATGTTTTCAATTTTATGGTTATTATACAATGTCATTGAATGATTCTTTTTTGAGAAAATTATTATTTTAGCCATTTTGAAAAATCAAATTCACCTCCTACTTATTCTCTTCCTAAAATTCATGAAATACCCACCGATCTCCTATTCGGCAGCCCCTATTAGCGGCTCTGGCGAGTTTTCCGGCCAAAATCAACATCGGCAGCTTTGACCGGGTCACCCTTCTTTAATCAACATCACCTTGAAGCTCCCATTGGTCACCTTTAATCAACATCACCTTGAAGCTCTTATTGGTCCACGTAGGCGCCACATTACCTTGAAGCTGCCACCTATGACACTATCGGGACCCACCCCTATTAGGTTAGGGGCACCCCTATTAGCGGCACCCCTATTATGTGGCCCAATGGAAGGACGCCACGTCACCCCAACCCATATTATGTGCCACCAGTGTTGATTTTGGCCGGAAAACGTAGCCGCTAATAGGGGTTGCCGGATAGGGGACCGGTGGGTATTTCACAATTTTAGGAAGAGAACGGGTAAGAGGTGAATTTGATTTTTCAAAATGGCTAAAATAATAATTTTCTCTTCTTTTTTATCACCTTGGTAAATATTTTCTCGTTTTATCATATCAGATTGATAGAATGACACACGTGACACCAACTGAATTTAAAAAACTTGTGTGAAACGCAAGTCTTGAATTTAAGAAAATTATGTTATTTTAAAGTGGTCTAAGTTACTTGGTTCTATTTCACTTTAACCAAACGCGATAATTGAGAAGGGCAACAAAGTCAATTTGACAATAATTTAGAACAAGTTCAAGAGTTAAGAAGACGAAATCAGTAAAAAGAAAATACTAGTCGTTGATGGTCCTAAATCTTCAGTTTTTAACTAGTCCTCGAGTCACGTCTTTATCGGTCACTCTCATAGCATACCTTTTCTCCTTTAATCTATGACTATGCTTCGACCTTAAGTAATCTCTATCTGAAAATGCAAAATGCACCCTCTACTGAAATAGAAATTTAGAGGACTCGGTGTAACTTAATATTGAAAAGAAATAAATATTAACAATATTGAGGAGAGAGAATTGTTTGTTTTGATAAAGAAATTAAATATATTGAATATTTTTAATAATCTAAATAATGATAACATCTTTAAAATAGGGAAGCTATTGAAATCGAAGGTAATTTATTTTTAGGTCTCGTTAAGTTTGCTGGATCAGACTGGATTTCAAGGGATTTGGAATTGAATTTCATTCCAAGGACTTCATAGATTTGAATCGGATTTTGAAATGCCACGAGCATGGTTGATATTTAACAAGATTTTGTAGAATTTATATGTAATGATGTTTTAAAATATACGAAAAAACACTTATTTTGTAATAATCAATTAATAAAAAACTAAAAATTATTTGTTATGTTATATCATTTATAAACAACGAGATTCAATTCAATTCCAAATTATTACAAACCAAGATTCAAAATTCTTCCAAATCAAAATGTTTTCACAGAACCCAAATCTTTCAAAAACATACCATCAAAGTTCAAATATTTTCTATTTCATACTTTTTATATTATATCTTTCTTATTTCACACCCATTTTATACGTAACAGGTAAATGTTTAGAATTATTGATAAAATGGCCATAAGAAATTAGAGAAATTCTCAACGTTTATAACCCAATATCCATTTAATTTTAACAATTTGAGACCAAAAAACAAGGGTCAAAAATCCCAAAAAAAAAGTACAACATACCAAATTACCAATGACCAAATTAGAGATGCTACACATACCTGAGTCCTTCTGAATCATTCATTACTTACACCATCCACCACCATATAACCACAATAAATCAGAGATATATTAACCTATTCATAACACACCTGAGATCAAAAGGAGACAAATGTTAAGAAAACACCGAACCTGATATCGTCAAAAGCCCGAATCAAGTTGATATAACCAGGAACTTAGAACCGCCAAACTGCCGCCAATCACAACTCTCTTTCTATGATCTAGTTTCTGTAACTCGTATGTGCAGGATAACTTAGAAGACTACACTAAACTCGTAACTTACATTAGACTACACCCCATCAAACTTTCGATTTCAAGATTTCTGCTATCTTCCAAAACGAGCCACATGTCGGGATCCTTAGAATTGAAGCAAACCCTGCACCCAAATGTGTTTTCTGAGCTCCTGCTTTAGGCTAAATCATATATACAAATTACCCATCCCCAAACTTCATGTCCTGCCTTTGTCCACCAAACCTCTAACACATCATCAATTATTATGGAAGAGGAAATAAAAATAGGAAAAGTTCACAAAAATCCAACAACCTATTTTATTTTGAATGGCGAAGTCCTTGAACTATTTTTTTAGATGAAAAAACCATTAAACATTCTCATTTTAAATGATCAAGTCACTGAACTATTTCTTGAACGGAAAAACCATTAAACTTTCTCATTTTAAATGATTAGGTCATTGAGCATTTTTTTTTCAATAAAATAAAACATCAAACTTTTAGAAATTTGTTACTTACACACTTTTAACCCAAACTAATGAAGTTCTATTTTACTTAAAAACATACATAGTCGGTTATAAGTAGTTTTTTTATTTTTGTTAAAAAGATATAGATGAACTTCTAAAAGTTCAATGGTTATTCATTCAAAAAAGAATGTTCAAGGACTTAATCACATGATCCCATGCCTATTAAATAAAGTAATAATGTGTCAGAAGTTGATTGGTGAGACAGGGTCGGGACAAGGTTCTTGGGGACAGATGATTCGTATTCATTTTTAAGATAGTAAATTGTGGTAGTTGTAAGACAAACTAACCGTTTTCATTTCTGGAGAACGCATCTTTCGTAAAGAGCCACAAGATCTTTCTTGTTGGGACTCTTTAACTGAAGCAACTCTGCACCAAAATTGTGTTTTGTGAGCTCTTGCTTGAGTTTCAAAATGGTGAATTTGGTGTAATCTTCAGAACTCGTTTGCTGACTGTGGTTACTGTTGTTATCATCGCCTTTAAACACTGAACCACCATCTTCATTGCCAACAAACTTTAACGGGCTAGTCGTACTCCGCGACCTCTTGTTTCCTCTTACATCCCTATCATCGTAAACTTCGTGAACGGAATCCGTGCCCATTTCGTTATCTTCAGTCCTAAATCGTTTTCCACGAGAACTTGTTCTGAGTTTGCTATCCAGAGCTGATTCGTTAAGGCGGACGGTGGTCATTTGTTGTTGCAGCAAATCAAGCTTCCCTTGGGTGGCTTGTAGCTGAACCGAAAGTGCTTCTGCCCTATTCGTCGCTTCTGCCCGAGCTGCCCGCTCGGTTTCTAGAAGGCTTTCGAGGACTTGTACAGTATTGGTTCTCTGTTCGTTGTTTGATTTCAGTAGTGTTTCGATCTCTTTCTCCCTTTCTTCAACTCTTGCCTCTAGAATTCCGACCTTTGATATGGCGTCCATTTCGGCAGCTTGGTATCGTTCTAACTCATCGGCCAGGTCCTTTTTATGCCGGTCAAGGCTCTCGATACGCCTCTCGAGCCTTGTGATTTCGGTCAGCCGTTCACCTGCTAACCGCTGAATCTCATTTTTCTCTTTTTGAGCAGTAACGGCTTCCACCCGGGCAATATCGGCCAACTCGGATGCTCTTTTGGTTTCCTTTTCAGCATTTCTACATCGTTCCTGGATTTCCTCAAACCGGTCGAATTCAGATCGATATTTCTGCTCCAAATGAACTCGTTCTTGCTCCAGAATCCTCGCTTCTCGTTCGTATGATTGAGCTGTCGCATTTGCACTTTCAAGCCTCTCGCCCAATTCCTTGATATCACTTTTTAAAGCAGATATTTCCAGATCATAACTCTTTATCTTTGACTCTGCAGCCTGATGATCAGAGTACGCATCAGTGCATGATAAACAAGTAAAATACTGGATATTTTCATTGAGTGGTCGACTTTTAAACCATCATTTTTGGCTTTTTATTGCAAGCTAACCACTAATATTATAGAAATGCCAAATGGAACAGCATGGTCTGCAACAAGCAGTGATTTTAGACGAGTCATCTATACATAGATGCAAAAGAAAACCGTCGTAGTTGGCATTTTCACCAAAATGGCTCATTCTTGCAAAATGCTGTGTTGCTTTTTTTCTTCTCCTTTCCACATACTCTCACAAAAAAGAAGGTTCATTTGCAATAAAAGCCAAGCATTATGGTTTAAAATCTCAACGACTATTTCCATGTTATTGGGGATGATGATTCAGGATGTAGGTAGCCATTTAGAATGATCATACCTTCAACTCCAAGCTCAGAGTAGTTACACGCTGCTCAGCCTGCTCTATCTTCGACGCCTTATCTTTTATTTCAGCTTCCTGCAGTTTCATTCACAGTTAAACGAAAACAAGGTTTCAACACTTCAGCATGTGTTTCGTAACGGGGACAAGACGGGACAGTACAAACATCTGTTGTCCCATGTTTGGTATGACATTAGACTAGTACAAGACAGGACCTGAGTGGGACAAAAGTGCACTTTCTTTGTCTCGCCAAAACAGGTAGACATGATTGGTAAATTACGACTGCCCATGTAAATTAAAACCCTAAACCCTTTATAGTTCTTTCACCTGCCTACCTCACTCTTGCTGGTCCAAGCCCGTCTGTGTACTAAACATAGCATAAGACGATAAAACATTAGAAGCATAAAACATGAAACATGTGTCACCTTGACAGCCAATGTGCCAGCAAATTCTGCTCGGAGGGCATCCTCACGATGCTGCGTTTGTTTGCTTGCACGATCTTGTACAGCAGCTGCCTTTTCAAGTGCATTCTTTGCTTCTCTTACTGCAATATCATACTTGCGTTTCCATTCGTCTGCCTCTTCTTGAGCAGACATCGTTTGTTCCCGTGCAGCAGCTAATCTTGCTTCCGCTGCACTGCTCTTGGCCTTGAGATTTGCTACTTCCGAGGATGCCTGTTCTTCCCCAGCTTTCTGCTTAGATAACGCCATTTCATATTTTCTTCTCCATTCCACGGATTCTTGTTTGGCAGCTTCAAGTGTCCTAGATAAGCTGGAGCATCTTTCGTCTAACGAGCTAGAGTTCCTTTTAATATCCGCAATTCGGCTCATGTACTCATCAGCAAGCTTATTTTTATCGTTAATGGCATCCTCATAGCGTTTTATGTAATCGGATTTATACTTCTCACTAGCTTCTAATTGTTTGGTGAGTAATCCCATTTTATCTTCAATTGAGCGACATTTTAGCTGGAGGGAACTTCTCTCTGTAGCGATATGATCTACCTGCTTCTTCACAAAGTCGAGGATAGGACCTTCCAAGCTTAAAAGTCCAAAAGAAAACAGAACGTCAATATTTATAGAAAAGCTAGCAAAGTAAATTAACTAAATATGAAATCCAAACCTTTGCCGTAAGAAAGAAGCTAGCTTCTGCCACTTCTCTGGACCATACGAACTTGCTTCATAGCTGTTTAAAAGCTGATCAAGAACCTATATGGCAAAAACCAATAACCATGTACATTCACAATCAATACATTACTTATTAAGTCAAATATTCCCCATGACTACTGAGACATGAAAACAAGTTTCGAGGTATAATTGGACAACGAGTCTAATCAACATATTTACACATCCAATATCCCATTTCCATATAACAAAATAAACCCTATAGCTATAAGAAAAGGTTTGATCATTAACATGCTACAAGATCGAAACCATGCCATCATATGAATATGTTAAAACTACAAGTGTAAAAGTCATCAAGCGTCAAATAGTAACCTTTTAAATTAGAGATATTTCAGTAGTGAAAGTTTTTTATGACAACAGTTGGTTGTAGTAGAGAACATATCAGCAAAGACGAATCATGGAGATAAAAATAAAAATAATCATTCAAAAACCTATAAACATCCAGGTCAGGCTTAGATAAGAGAAATACTATGTTTGATATTTAAGTGAGAAGTAGAGTTGGTGGTTGGATGGAAGTAGTAGTAAATAAAGTTAACTCTTGTCATCACAGACCATTAAGGCTAACACTACGAGAAGACAGTTGTAATGGTGGACATTAGCATAATATTCAAGCATCATATCATAGTTGATAATGCAACATAGTCACGTCCAAAAAGCCTGGGCAACAAGTTAGTCATAATGTAGGTTATAAGTTACATCAAATCTTGAGATCTCCACACTATCAAGAGCATATAACCTGTGCCAGGCACCATGTAAATGAAGTTTTTATCACTAGATCCATAAACTTCAATTTCTTTCATGCATAGTCAGAAAATTAAGATAAATCATCTAATACCCCGCCTGGGTGGGGGGGGATGGGAATTCACACAACCCACAACCAAATCTACATATTCTTTTCAATCTCAAAGCTACACAATTCCTAATACAAGCCTGCAGACCCACCTTTGCTGAAAAGAAATACACAGCAATCTTCTCATTACATTGGTCCATAGCTGAAACTGAACTAAAAGTCGGCAATGACGAAGACGTAGAACCATTGAAAGTTTTATGTTAATACTAGAAGATACATTATTGGTGGCAAGGAAAACACAAGCATGTGGAAATGAAGATGATGTTTATAGGCACTGATGAAAAGAGTGGCAAGATCAGTCATTAGTCAGCAAAGGTTGTCTTAATTTTCAGGTGGTTTTTTCCAAAGCTCTGCTAAAAGAAGAATCTACTTCAACTGATATGCCCTTAGGCATAGCCACACATAACATAGAAATCACACTTGGAAAGGTGGTGTGCATTAGGTAGTTGAATCACAGTGTTGGTTCTATTCTTTGCAACATTGTAGGAGCTTTAGTTCAATTATGGCATAGATCCTTTGGTTTTGATTTTGTTTTCTTTATCGCATTCATTTGACAGGTAAGCATCTCTGCGTCTTCTACAGGAGTTGTGGCATGCTATCCCAAATTCTATTGTTTGGTGTTGCCTCGATCATCTTTGCCGATCTCAAATAGCTCTCCAAGAGTTTCGGCTGTCATAAAATTGTTTTTTCAACAATGAGGACGTTCCATCTCGGGTTTCCCGTGCATAGATCAACCCATGCAGGTTTCAACTCATCAAACCTTATCTGTGAAAGTCCAGACTAAAATATAAAGTTCCAATTTACAGGTCATCTATTTCTAATGCTTGCATCCAAATCAATGGGTTTATTTAATATTCACTTATTTGCTTCTAAATCGGCTGTGGTTAGGTGGGTGGATTGTTCAGTTAGCTAGGGGCTGGGGTCTTCATTCCTGGATTTTAATTTTGAAAATTGAAACGTCATCTTACCTATTTATTCAATCCTTTCAAGGCCATTGTAATTTCAATTGTAGATTTCTTCAACATCCTTCTCATTACAAATCATTTTTGACCAGAAATGAGCAACCAGTCACCAAAGAAATTAGGACACCTGCAAGACTGAAAGTGCCGAAGAAGATATGAGCAAGTGGCGAGTGGCGACCAACACATTGAAACACGATCAGGTGGCAAATAGAACACGGTCGAGCACAAGAGCAGGCCGGAACAAGGATGAAGGGAGCTGAGAGTGTAGCAGCTTCTTTGATCAACCTCTTTGTTCTTCTTGAACAGTCAATGTTTTGACGTATTCATCAACGTAGAACAATATGATCAAAAAATTTACTAAGGTAGCGTTTGGATCGCAGAATGTTTTTGGATGGAAGGGAAACTGTCAAAGGAAATTTACTTTTAAGGAATTGGAATGGTATGTTGTCAGGTTTGACCACCTGTTTGGTTGGCAGACATTGGGTTAGAATCTATTAAGGAATTGGAATTTGTCTGTTTGATTCACATAATGTAGCTTTGGAATTGGATCGATATTGGTAAATGACCAAAATGCCCTTATTGAAAGTTCTAATTTTTTAAAAACTAAAAAACTTTAAAAAAATAATCATTTAATGTGTAAACCAGTATAAAATACACAACCCAAATATCACCATAAACCAAAAGACATTACTAAATCAATATTAAATTCTTTCAAAATGGCTAATGCTTTAACATGTAAAATAAATACACAATAGACATAATTCAGTGTTTATTATTTTAATTAAAAAAAGTTAACCGTTATACTGAATAAATATCAAGACAAATTTCGTTAAAATATATTTTGAAAAAATAAAATAGAAATCAGAAGTATTAACTTAATTAAATGAAATATATTGCCAGCCGAACAAAAGTATATTTTGAAAAAATATATTCCGGGTATATAAAATAAAAAACAAATGTATTAAATAAAATTATATAAAAATAAAAAACATCACTATAAAATTAAATTAATTAGGTTATATATAGGTTAAAGGGTATATCTGGGATTATGAAAATACTACATTCCATTCCTTTAGAAATCTAGCTTATAGTGAAGAAATGTTGAAAGCCCTTGGTTTGTGGATTTGGATGGATTTTGTAGATTCCTTTAAAAAAATGAACCAAACGAGGGAATGGAATTTGATCAAAGGAATTCAACATTCCAATTCCATCAGATTCCTTCAAAATTTGCGAACCAAACACCACATAAGAAAACATTTTAAGACAAGAAAAGTAACCCAACATCCCACCAATCATCAAGGTCATAGGCTTGTTATGAACATTTGAGTTAACTTCAGCCAAAAGTCCACAGGCTCAAATATGCACCCCAAGTTTAATGAGGTCTTCAATTAAACATTTTATTCTTTCAAAAGAAGCAGCCCACAGCATACAGGACATGAAGCTGGAAGCTCGGGTACTTATATGTGTTTTAGCTTAGACCCTCTAACAACATGATGCCTCTTGTACCAAATACAAGAAAAGCTATGCTCAAAATGAGATCATAGAAACTGAGAAGAGGTTGACCCCCATATAGTCCTGTGACATAAATGGCATCCTTTCATAACTCCTATCTAAAGGCTAACTTATTTGATAGACACAAACCTTCATTAGTTTTCCAGGTCAATCTCTAAAACATCCTCTTGGTAAGAGTGTACTCTCCAATGCAGCAAATTACAAGGTCAACGTTTGAGATAACTAAACCATCTCAGGTGGTGTTTGTGTTCCCGCAGCTTTCTCCATAAACTATATGTTTCTAATCTTATCCTTCCTGGTAATGGCACATGTTATTTTTGGTAGCCCATTGCTCTATGCCATAACTCATAGCAAGTCTCATCCCCACGCTATAGAGTTAGTTTTGAATTCAATAGGACTTTCTGATTGCTGTCCTCTTTTCTTATGACAACATCCTTGATGATTTTATTCTTCAAACAAAACCAGAATAAGAAAAGATAATCATCCATTGGAACCTGTCCAGACATCCTTTCTATTTAAACTACTTCAAAGTTCAAAGAAGTAAATCATACAAAATAAAACAGAAAGCCTACTGAGAACATTTGAGGAGAAAGCAAACAATAGCCCTAAAGCAAGGACTACCTTGTTTCACATAAATACTAGAAGGTGCTGCCAACAGAATTTGAGAATATTGGAATGTCAAAACTTAAATTGTTGTTCTAAAATCTTACAAGTTCAGTCATTACTAGCAACCTTAGTGTGAAATGATAATACAGAAAACATGAACACATCCAGACACATGGATATTTAAGACAATTCTCAGCAATCATAAAAGCACCAACTTTCTAAAGCAAATCGAGCCAATAAGCTAAATTACCAATTTGCCATGCATAAAAGCAATATGACTATTACCTTCAGAATATCACTGAACTTTGCAGCAGGAGCTTGACAAGCCATTCTTAGTTCTTTCTCCATTTTTTGTATGGCATTTGAGCATTGCATGTAAGCCTTCATAAAGGCCTCTCTTTTATAATCCTGCATCAATAGTTTATAACATGTATTAATACGACAAAGTGACTATCGATTCATCCGTGGTAAAAAGTCCTGGTGCGACAAAAATACAACTTTAGACATGAACATTGTGTAATAAACGCAAAACAAATTTGAAAAAACTTGAGGACCACACTCGAGCTCACCAGTATTTTGTATTGCTTGCTAATGAAAAAATTGGTCAATTTGAAAGGGACTCTACAAAAGACATTGCATTATCTAAAACAGCCCAACATAGAAAGTGTTGCTTTCTGGGGACAGGGGGGGTCTTGTTATAAAAACAGAGGATGAATGACTCCAGTTGTGATCATGAACCATCCCCTCTGCTGATCAGAAGATACACGAGAACTGAAATCGTTGAAACAACACCATCACTCTAAACCACAGCACTAGATAGTTGCACTTGAATGGGCTTTAGGGTGCGTTTGGTACGTAGACACGATAGGACAGGACAAGATAGAACAGGACAGAAAAGTTGTTCAACGTTTGGTAAGACATGATAGGGCAGGATTGGACAGAACATGACTGATTAAATGACCATTTTACCCCTAATGAGAATTTTTGTGTTTTCTACCTAATAGTTAATCTAAATGAAAATTAACAAAAAAAATTACAATCTATATCAACAAAACTATAATCAAGTATATAATGAAAAATCATAGCTAAAGATAAACAGTAGCAATATACGTTCTTGGTTGGATTTTCGATCGGGTTTAGTGTGCAACAAAAATTTAAAGATGAACATATATTAAATAACAAAATTTGAATAAAAAAAACTATCAAATGAAAATNAAAAATAAATTAAACACTTAAACTAATAAAAATAAAGTTCAAACCTCAAAGAACTACATAAAAAGTTACAAAAAATATTAATAAAAGGTTTTATTCGGGTTTCGGGTGGGTTCGGGTGATGGATACGGAGACCCTACCCGAACCGAGTAACTTGCCAAAAAGTTGGGTTTCAAAGATCGAGTTAGTTCGGGTTATGTGGGTCAGGTAGATTCGAGATTTTTGGGATCGGATTTTCGGTTTTTCAGATTTGGTCGAGCTTTGCTCACCCCTAAGTATAAGGCAATTATCGTGAAAGAGAAAATCAATATGTATTTTGAGGGGTATTATAGTACATCTGACCTTGTTCTACTTAGTTCCAGGGGGCAGGGGGTTGCATGGAACAGGCTTGTCCCACCCTTGTTCTAGTTAGTTCTAGCGTGTCCCACATAGATGTCTGCCAAATATGGGACAAGCATGTTCTGTTCTGTCCTGTCCCATCCTGTTCTGCATACCAAACGTACCCTTACTGAACAGATAAGCAACAAAACAACTTTAGTTCACAAACCCTTATGCAGAATAAGTTCCAGCAACTGCCGTTTGACACATAGTTGGGTATGGTATATGTACCAAGTTTAAGGTGTTCGATGTTGTTCTTTCAGCATCAGGTTGGCAGTAGTCTATCTAATTATATGTTAAAGCAATCATGGTTTGTTAGAGCACCTGGTTTTTAGTAGATTTCCTTATTATTGGCTTATTAACACGATGACATCCATGATTCTATAAACTTCGTACACATTTGCATGGGGAATAATTAAATTGATTATTTCTCCAAATATCTCAGAAGTCAACTTTAGATATTCAGAACTAGAGGATTAAAAATACTTGTAGACTTGAAACTTCGTATAAATAATTCTAACAACCACTATTGTTAGTATTGATCGTCGAAGATCCATGTTGTCATCAATGGATTAGTTATCACTCTGCAGCCTTTTCATCTCCTGATATGTTTGCAGATGCTGGAGAGGTAGGGCATGTGTATTGAATAGTTGATCTGAATATACAAAAACTATAGCATCTTAACAATATAACAAAGGTTTCACCAGAAAAGCTACCTCAAATTCCTTTCTCAAAAAGGTATGAAGACGCTTTTCGCATCTTTGCCTAACAGAACCAGCCCCTACTGCAGTTGAATTAAAAGCAGCCACGGCCTTTTGAGCAGCCTCTTCATGCGCTTCCTGTATTGCAGCCTACAAGCATTTGCGAAGTGGACTATTACACATGTGACCACTGGGTAAAAAGAAAAAAATGAAGATAACAAAGAGAACATACTTCCTCAGGGGGCCTTGTACGGTCGAAAGAAGACTTGTAAACTTCTGTAGCATATTCCAGCGCCCTGTGGCACTCTGTTTCTTCAACACTCTGCACAATGTAAAAGGTTGAGAACTTGAACCCAATTCCCTAAGCAGAATAGAGAAAGCATGACGATTAATATGCTAAGCAGTTAACTCAGTCAATTGCGGAAATTGTGCTCGGGACCATGAATGCGCTTGCGATTATTGCAGTGAGATAGCGGTAAAAGAAATTAAGCTCATATATATATATATATAACTTAATAGTTAATATACTGTATGCCTAATACACATAAGAACGTTACTCATTGGTGTTCAGGACTTTAGGTCTTAGCTGATTTTGTCTGGAGTTCGGCTAATTAGGTAGGCTGATATCAAAAGCCCATATTGAAAAGCCTAGATGTAACAGAAAAGAAGTCCATATACTTTTTAAATGATTCAATCAAGTTTTAACAGCTCAAAGCCTTCCATTTTAATTGCATTTTTTTCGGCCCACAATTTTGCATCAATTTGCACCGCAATTTCGGCCAATTGTGCCGCAATTTGCAGAACCGCAATTTCTGACTGCAATTTTCAAACATGCCGCAAACCACAATTTCCCGCAATTAACTGCCCAGTTAATATAAATGCAAATAACTGTGAAGTGCTGAAATAGCATATCTGAATCTCCCACATCATAAGAAGATGGAGACTTTGGGATCTATATCAGCAACATTGTGCAGAAAAAAAAAGACATCTGAGCACTAATCTATCTCAATCTCCAGTAACATTTGTTGCCATATCTTTCTCCTCATATTAAATCAACTATACAACATCAAGTCATCAACCTAATGCCACTAAAAGATAATAAAACATTTAGCTATCACGTCACTGGAATTACAGGGTAGATTGTAGAAGATGATGAAAATTCTTCAGAATGTGGGGTCCCCCCATAGTAAGAGTCCTCACAACCAACAATTCCAGTAGCATTTGTTGTCATATCTTTCTCCTCAATACGAAATTGACTATACAACATCAACCTAATGCTTCTAAAAGATTAGAAAGAAATAGCTATCACATCACTAGAATTACAGGGTAGATTGTAGAAGATCATGAAAATTCTTTAAAATGTGGGTCCCTCCATAGTAAGAGTTCTCACAACCATCAACTCCAAATTGCAACAATCAAACCAATGCTATAAAAGATTGCCATGAGGACAAAGAGATTGCTTTAAGAACTAACCTGCCACGAGGAAGTTATTGTAGGCACCGCACCATTGTTGAGAGCATCTAAAAATGACTGAGTAATGCCAGCAAAAATGGGTCCAGTCATAACTGTGGCCCCTAGCTGCTTGGGCCTAGTCCTCTCAAAAACAAACCTCGTTAACTCGTCCAGTCCGGATTTGAATTCTGGCCTCAATTTATCCATCTATATGTGACAATTAGATTTGAAAAGGATAAAGCTAAACAGAATATTGCAGAGAGACATGGTATTATAATAATAAATATCTGTGTTCATAAAAGAAAATTTACTGACCGATATTTGGTCAAGCCGCTGGAGCTCATTTTCATTGCTCAAAGGCCGCACAAGAGTGAAGCAGTCCCTGTCCGGAAAGAGAGCTCGGATGGATTCTCGAATCTATCAATTATCAATCATCTATTGTTCAGGAATCTAAAAAAGAACATGTGCAAAATAGAACAACATTTACAATCTAAAACCAGCGATTACATGAACCAAGGAGGAGCAAGAGTAGTATTAGTAGTAGTGATTAGAGATTGAGCTTAAGAAATAACCTCATTTTTGGAAGAAACATCTCTTCCACCACCTTGTACTGGCCTCAAAGCCAGCTCTAGATAGTCACGTGGAGTTATTTTCCTATTATCCTCCACCAAATCCAGATAGAAGTCCTGCATTTTGGAATGTGGTATTTAGGAAAAAAAAACACACAATAATAGCAGTAGCTGTTGATGTACCGTTACTACATCAACAACTCAATGACTCCTTAAACACCTAACCACAAAAAAATAAAGCAGCATGCATGTACCCTTAGAAGCCAGACAAATATTGGGGAGAACTGTCCAAGCTCAGAAGCTGTAGTCTTCCCCCCAGAAGCTCTGACACGAATATGCTTAGTCATTTCAGTAACAAGAGAGAGACGATCAAGTGCAGCCTCATCTATACCTCCCATCTGATAGAAGGAACGCATGAAAAGTGAGATGAAGTAACAACTATGTACAGAACGAATCAAGGCAGTTTCAAACAAAAACTCAACCTGGTTGTATATAAACATGCTTGATAAGAGTACAGCTAGAGAGAAGATCTGTGTGCTGTATGTTCCCTGGAAAATGGCACATGGAAAAAAAAATTACAGAAGACCATCAAACAATTTACAGAAAAGGAACTTTAGCTGTTTGCAATCTAGTAGAAGATGAAGTAGATATGTTAGAAGTTGAGCCAACCGTTTGATCATAAGCATCAATTCCTTCACTATCTATCAGTAAAAGATTGTATTCAGTTCCATCAAGAGCAGTTCTCCTTAAAGGGGTACTCCACAGCCAAAGCCCTTTTGTGCATGGACGATGAGTAGATGCCACTTGAAATCCACTACTCCTTCCAAGAAGCTACAAAATAATAAAAAACAAACAAAGTCGATCAATATTGCTACTTATAGTTATCATGAAGGTGAAAATTAACATATTAGAAGGTCATGACATCAAATGTAACATGTACGGAAATTCATATGATTGCAATGTCAACATAACAAACAAAAATGTGAAAAGATTGATTTTGCTCGTATAGAAAGATAGTATATCAATGTAAAACCATTAAGTCACATGACCTGCAGTCTGCAGATATTGAAGGTTGTGATAGATTAAATCATATCTGCACCACAACAGGCCTCGTTAATCAATATAGTATGTTCCTGTGTATGTCTTAAAACAAAAGGCAAACAGCGCTATAAACTGAACTTGGTATCCCAAACAGGAATTTACTTTTCTCCGATGTTGCGCTAATGGACTTCAGTGATAGAGAGAACTTCATAGAAATAAAAAAGTTACCTTAACAAGGTTTCACTTCTCAATTATAATAAATGATTTTACTAGTTTGTAAATGGACTCCTAGTACCAAAAATATTATCTGCTATGCTTAGCCTATGTGTTCCTGTTACTCCTAATTTATATCTCCAAAATGGCACCAAGTAGCATCCATGTTTTGAACCTCTAGCCACACTTCCAAACTTCAAGTGATATGTCAAAAAATTTGAAATATATGACAGGCACATGTGATTGTCCGATAGAAAAGGCCCACTGTAGCTTCACATATGGTTGTTGATACTTGATAGAGAGGGCGACTTAGCAACCTCGTCTAACTCGGCTACTTCAGCAATGAAGCATAATTGTTTTCTGTTATTATCGTATCCCTATTCGTCAAACTCCAATATTCTATTGAAGCAAGCAATATGAATCGATTAATGAAACAGTAACCCATCTGGTCTCCTTCATATTGGTAAGACATCCCCGTATTGATAAATCATACATCATGAAACAGTAACCCATCTGGTCACCTTCATTTTGGTAAGACATCCCCGTATCGATAAATCATACATTCTATAAAAACTTCACCCTTCTTATATTATAAGGAAAAAATGCAACTAACCAACTCTCCAAAATGTGCTTCTTGCTCACAACTTTTTTTGTACCAGTGTCATCAAACTTTCATTTTGTGTCCCAACTTTACAACAAGTAGACCTATTTGGGCGGCAACCGGTTACCAGATGATGTGTGGACTTAATCCTGTTCAAGTTAGCCGAGTCAATAAGACACGTGTGATAAGAAAAGAAACCCCTAAATGGATATGCCAGGCCATAAATCGCCAGATTGAATTTCTCTTTACTATTCATCACGAGAACCATTACTTTCTCGTCAGCACCACAGCGGTTTAATATGCCATCCATGGAAGTTCGAAGTTCCTCATAAAATCGCAGCCATCAAATCTGATGCGATAGATCAACGATGACCACTGACTTGCCTGTAGTTTGATATAAAAGCATTTTCATATCTGAACATTTGACTTTCGAGAGGAGAGGTCCATATCATTAACGTCGTATGACATGAATTTTACCATCATTGCAAGGAAACTGAATCTTCCAGTTCCCAAAGGTTTGCACAGGATATAACTCCGCTTCAAACTAAAGGGGAAGTGGCCGAGCATAGAGAGCATTCCTACAGTTCTACCGCATTGTACATCTTATACTGATTTAACCCTATATGGCCAGCCATTTAGCCGCAGTACCCAAAACCCTGACTCTGGAATAAGCAACAAAACTACCAAAAACGACAAACTTGGTAGCCATGCATCACTAACCCAAATAAAATTTTCCATGAATGTGGGGCAAAGGGAGTAGATCATGAAGTATATGAATGAAACAGTAGGCACTTCATTCTTGATTAAGCTAATTCCATATGCTATAATGTGTTGGCTAGCAATTAAGTAACAAATTCCCCAATAAGAATTCTGCAGTCCACCTAAAACCCTAGCTTCGGAATAATTAAGCATGCAAAAACATTCACTCATTTCTTGGTAAAAAAAACCTAAACTTGAGCCAATAAACTAATTTCTAGCGCATAAAGTAACCAATTCCATAAGTAAAAGATGCACCAAAAACCCTCGATTCAAAATTACAAACAAAATAGTACATAATTAAGTTAATTAAGTTTGTCCTTTGAAGAAGAAGAGAAAGAGAAAAAGAAAATGGCACCTGATTCAATATATAACTCTTGCCTTGGCGAGCACGGCCGCAAACTGAAACGACGCCGATGGGTTCTTTAACAAGCTGAAGAACAGAAACAGCTTCCGGATCCATCTGAAACTTGCCTCTGTCGTCGCAGTAGACGAGGCGAATGGGCCTGGCAGGGCCGGAAGCAACGGCGGTGGATGGAGAGAAGAGAGGGGTTGTCGGAGTAGAGGAGGGCGGCGGTGGCGTTTGAGGAGATGAATCATTGGAAGAAGTGCCTCTGCTGAAAAATCTCCTCATTGTTGTTGTTGGTACAAGAAGAAGGAATGGTGAGGGTTTCACGACGATGGTTCTTGGTGTTGTATTATGATTCCTTTATTAATCCTTCGTTTAGAAGAAATAGGATCGGAGAGGGATGAAAGTTCTGGCTTTTTTAAATTTACGCAGAATTGCAACTATATCTTTACAAACTTAGGCCATCCTTAAAGGCTCGGTACCAAGGTCCTTACCGCCGGTAACACCATAAATGGTGAATCAGTACCAACTTGACCTCCTCGTCAACTTTCCACTTCGTACACGGTGTTTTACCCGCCGGCTTACTCG
>LUCG01033557.1:3557-16748 GCA_001633085.1 Carthamus tinctorius | reverse complement strand
GAGATGGAAATTATCAAAAGCATCAAAAACTAAACAGGGGATGAGTTTCTTTTCAAAATATTGGATCTGAAGTCAAGCCCATGAGATACCGTTGAGAAATCAAACAGCCTTCATATATAATCAAGAAGTCTAGCTATTCTACATCCATTCTGTCTCTAGTTTATGAGGAAATGCAACAACTCAATGGTTCCATTGTGATTCTTTGACACCATCATCAATTTTATTAACGTAATCTGTTCTATGTGAATTTAAATCTTTACGCACATATATGATTTTTGCAATGCGTTTACAGGCCCTGATCATGACCCTTGAATATTACCAGTTATCTGATAAAATCCATATTTGATATAATTACGAGATTTAGATGTTATACACCTACTGATAAACACAACCTACTTGACTTGCCATCTTTGTAACTATATCCTTATGTAGATACTAACTAGATACAAGTTTGATATCAAAACTTCTTGCACATTACACATGACTGATGGTCATAAACTCAATTTTGGCTAAGAGATTTGTGGTGTATCATTGTTTATGCAATCATTCCATTTCCAGCAGCGATAAATAAAAGGAAAAGGCACAAACACGATTCGAATAACGACGGCAAACAGCAGCAATGATAACAGGGTTTACTTCTCCAAAATGCATTCAACTATACCCAAAATATTATTATGAATATCCAACTAAAAAAGATGCTATTGAATATATCATACATTATTTTTGAGTTTATTGTGTTCAATAAGCTAAAAAGATAATGTTTTATACACACAGTAAGCTCAAAAAATACGCACAAAAATAGTCTTTGATACAGTCAATAGCATCTTTTTTAGTTACAATAACATTTTAGGTATAGTTAATACATTTCGGATAAGTATTTCGATGATAATAATCGCAAAATAAGGCAAGAACGACTAGAATTATGAGTGCAAAAAACACATAATCAAGGATTAATGAAGCAACTGACCAAAGCCACAAGAAGGATCAGACAGTGTTTCTACTGCAAATTCCAGCCGAGCGCTCTCCGCTTCCAAACGAAAGGAAACCCCAAGGTGATCGGTGGCTTTGTGTATAAAACCCTAGGACCAGCCTTAAAACCCAGTTTATTATTATGATTTCCTCTTTTATTTCACCTCCATGTAAACTTCCGTAAAGAAGCCATAGGTGGTGATGAGCTTTTTCTTTTTTTTTTTTCAAAACTAGGATGGGGCCGCCCTTTTGGTATTTGTTATTTTATTGGCGGAAATTTATTTTATACTACCCAAAATACTCAAAGCTACTCGGACGCCACAAATGTTTTCTATTATTTATCTAAAATTACTTAGATGGTGTTTGGGATTGCTTTCTTAGGTCCAAAAATGTTTTTGACAAAAAGGGTTTATTGACTTAATATGGTAAAAAGAGAAGTTTTTAGAAAAATGTTTAGATTAGTTTTTATGGTGGTAAAAGCCAATAAGTCAATAAGTTGTTTTTTAAGAGGATGTTTGGCTTCACTTGTAGGCTTTTTGAAAAGGTTTGTGACAATTTCTTCCAAAAGCACTTTTCAATTTCAAAAATTCACAAATTATGACTTCTTTAAAACTCACAAAGTGTGACTTCTTTAAAACTCACATCCTTGCCAAAAGGCGCTTTGAAAAGTGCTTTTATGTTTATCCAAACAAGCTTATTGGCTTATTGAGAAGCCAATAAGTCAATAAGTAGTTTTGAAAAGCAATCACAACTTAATCTTACCCGCACTTTACTAAATAGTTAATAAAGAAATGGGAAAAAAAAGATAGAAAGAAAAGGGGTGGGTGTGCTTTGCCAATCGGCTTGGCAAACCCTGGGCGGGCCATGGAACCTGCTTAGGGGTGTAATGGTGTTCCCGAAGGAACCGATGAACCCAAAGCTCACTCGATTCCTTCGGAATATCCACAACGAATGGTCTTAGAGTACTTTGGCTTTCGGTTTTCTTTAGTCTATATGTGTTTACCGATTATAATTTAGGTTTCTAACGATTTATATTTTGTTAGTATTTCTATTCTTTGATTATTTACTTTCAAATATAAGGACCAAAAAATAAAGAATTGTATGTAAATAGAATTAAAAATACCAATAAATTATAAACTATAGAAACGAAATCACGATTTATAAACAACATGGATGAAAATCGCAAACTCTAACATAGTAGGAATACATAATTTATTATTTATCTCTCTCACAATCTCTTGATTTTAAATCAAATCAATTTTAATTTTTACATTACATTTACAAAGTTTAATTACTTTATATTCTTTACTTTTTAAATTGTTATTTTACACTCTTATCATATTAGCTAAAATATTGTATATAAACAAAAATACATTAAAAATATCCATATCTTATTTATACAAATTATATCATTTATAATAGTCAGCAATACATTTAGATGGAGCTCAATAATGAAAATTTTTATATTTTAATGGTACTATTAAAAATCATGAATAACGCATACTAAAAGAAACGATTTAGAGCTCAACCTTAAGGTAGTGAGCTTAAGTCAACAAATGTGTAAATTTCTTTAGGAACCGATCAAAGCTCGGATTGACACTACTATAATGACAAAGTAAATGGTTCACAGCTAAGAGGCTATTTACCAACACTTATCGAATAAATGCTATCAGGCAAAAGTGCGGGCAAAGCAAGAAGCTCGGACAAGGTACATAGCAAGTAATATATTTATTTTTTTGAACGGCAACAAGTATTATTTGTTGGTCCGGTAGATGTTGATGCCGACCGAGTAGCACCTTCATTTAGATACGTAACTAAAGTAAACATGTTGATATTGACCGAGTCAGTTGGATCCGTAGTAACTAAACATCGCGTAATTTTTCACTCCAAGCAACTTCTATAATAAGCCAACTTGGAAATTTTAGTTCAAGGTTTTGCATCACAATATCCCAATTATTTCAACATATACAACCAAAGAAGAAAGGGAATGTGTTTCTTTTACTTTCTAGCGGTGCAGGTGCAGGTTTGTTTCACAAGATGTAGAAGAGAAATGCTACCTTGTGTTCTTTTTCTACCATCTTTCTTTTCCCCTCTCTTACCCTACATGCATGCATGCAATCAGTAAACATTAAAAAACGTATTGTTGCTTCCTTCAAAAGTTGAATAAAAGCTAGAAAACGTAACGTACTTTTGTCTGATTTCCTAATTTATGCAACGTACCTTCGTTTTGGTACCTCTGATATGACATCTTAAACATTTAGGTATGTGGTTTACATATGAGAATGCATAAAAATTCAATGTAATTTGATATGATGCCTATTTTATATAACTTACTTTAGTATTCTAAATGGTTGAGGTATCACAACATCTCAGAAATTTTTGGAAAGAACAAAAAATAGAACTTTTACCAAAGTGCTACTCATTTTCATAAAAATGTCCCTAAAAATAAGAAGCGCTACAAAGATAAAGCATATGGCAAGCAACAAAATGTCAGAAATTTGTAGAAACTAATTTGTAAATACAAGGGTAACTCTTGGATTGTACTCATCAATGAATTTCATGATTATTGCCTGAATGTGAGATGTTGCAATTCAATCACTCCTCACAAAATTGTGCAGAAGGTTAGATATCGGCAATCCCAACCGGCCCACAATCGACTGCCAATTTCGTAATATGGGGGCAATTCCTAACTCACTCAGCGGTTGTGGCTATGGGGGCTCCCCAGTCTTCCAACCCAAGACCATTTTATATTGTGCAAACCTACCACCCACCCATCACTCCTCACCCAATATTCAAGCCATGGACACATTATAATGCAAAAAGCACGGCTTTGATTCATTATGGAGCCGTTTAGCAAATTGTATGTTATCGGCTAAGCACTTACCGGCAAGAGATTCACATTCAACAACCATATCGTATAACATCCTTGGCCTTGAAAATAGATTGTTGGTAAGCATTTTAAACCCCGTAAGCGCTTACTGGGTAAGAGTTATTTCCCACTCTTACCGTGGTAAAAGTCTCGGTCATTGGCTCCTTACATCTTCTCTTTTCAGGTAAGATTCTCAGTCCTCGCTATGCTCAATCAATAAGATAAATGACATTGGTAAGCGCTTACCCTGCTAAGCATTTAGTAAACGGCCCCTAAGACATGTTTCCCATGCACATACCAGTAAGCAGAAGCAAAATAATAGCTGTTCGGTATATTAATTTCAACACCATGTGTACATGAATGTCATGCAGATGACTAGGTTCATAGGTTTAACTTTTTGTTAGAGACATTCCCAATTAGAAAACAATGAGGCAATAAGAATAATTTCGAGAAATTAGAGATCAAACTAACCTCTTTCTCTTCCTGTTGTGGTTGGTCTTCCTCCAAGAAGGAAGAAATTTTGTCTTCAAGTTTCAACCGCTGAAGGCAACGCTGAACTTTGGCCGGCTGAATCTTAAGTATGGCAATCTGCAATTTAAGAAACACTTACAATCTCGATGGTCACCTTATGATCAAGCTAAGATTTCATAGATGGGTATGGAGCAACAATATAAAACAATTAATGACACGACCCAATACAGGCATCCAAGATACAATAATGAACTTTATCGGATGTAGATCCTAAAGTTGAAATATGGTTATCATAATTATGTATGCAACTAACAAACCTCTAATGCCTTAAGAGCATGCTCTAGTGTGCATTTGCGCCTTTATCTTCTCTGCTACAGACTTCATTTGATTCTGATGAAATGAATTAATGAACTCTGCAGGATATAAGAGAAGTTCAGTTCGAATATAAAGTTGAACAATAATTAAAGCATAAATAGGGCGTAAATGTGAACTAAAGAAAAAACCAATCAGGGCATATGCACGAAATCCCACGGCTTTAAAATAATCATGCTTATGATAAAAATCAGAACATGTTTTAACATGGCCCTTAAGAACAGAAATGCCTTAAAAATGAGAAATTTCTTGTACCACATGTTTAAGGACGGAAGAACCATGTATTACCTGTATGTAAATCAGAACCTGTTCTATAACTAAAGCAATGTGAATTAAACCTATTTGTACACATTAGATAAAATAGAAATTGTATAAATCTTAAAAATACAATACACCAAAAAAGTTTTATACCTTCAATTTGGTGATTGCAACTGCAGGGGATCACCCTGGTGCTTGAAGTCTTGAAAAGCTCCTCCATAAAACTATTGCAGAGCACAAGTGTTGTAGAACTGTAGATTTAAGATTTAGGTTGTTTTTTGCAAGAAAATCTTGATTTAACTTATGTTAGATCAAGCTTATCCATTTTCAGTCTAAATCTTACAAGTCGAACGAAGCTTTATTCGAATGCTAGTCAAAATCAGAGATGGAGAAAGACAAAAATAGATTAGACAGAATCGATGATTATGCACAAAAACTAGTGGTTAAAGCTTTGACTATGTCATTTCTGGCCTATTTAGCTAAATTTTGTTCCCCATACAACTTCATTCCAGTGTGGGAGACCTACAATAAAACCTGAAGTGATTTGTTTCTCATGGTAGACTTCATAGCTCAATGTTGCTCAGCATCTTCTCGATGTCATCCTTGGACAAATTTCCTCCCTTGTCAATTGTTATACTTCTTCTATTACCGGTCGATACCACCTCAGCTGAAACATTGAGAATACCATTGTCATCAATGTTAAACCAAACCTTTATATTTTGTTCACCTGCAGGGGCTGCTGGAATGCCATTAAGACGGAATTCGTCAAGAAAGATGTTTCCTTTAGTTTTTCTGCTCTCACCCTGATATACACTAATTCTAGCACATTCTTGGTTGTCTATTCGTGTCGTATAAACTTCCTCTTTAACGGTGGGTATGGGTGTGTTCCTCGGGATCACAACACTCATATCACCTCCCCGTGCCTCAACGCCAAGAGAGAGAGGGGTTACATCTTGTAGCACCAAATCCTGCATAATTTCATTGCCGTAACCACTTAAGTTTGCAGCCAACAATGCTGCACCATGAGCAACAGCTTCATCCACGTTAATGCTCTTGCAAAGTGGTTTTGAATCAAAGAATTCCTTTACCATTTGTTGTACCTTGAGAATACGCGTCGACCCACCAACCATAACCACATCATTGACGTTGTTTTTGTGCATCTTCCCATCTCTCAGACAATTCTCAACATGCTCAATGCACTTTCTGAATAAACCTGCATTTAACTCCTCGAATTTTTCCCGGGTGAATTTCATCGAAAAATCAATTCCCTCGAACAAGGAATCTATTTCAATTGTCGTTTGAATTGTTGACGACAAATCTCTCTTTGCTTTCTCACAGGCGGATTTCAATTTAGCCATTGCTTTTGCATTCTTACTAACGTCCCTTTTATGTCTCTTGTCGAATTCTTGCACACAATGGTTCACCATCACCTTGTCGAAATCTTCACCGCCCAAATGAGCGTCACCTCCCACCGCTTTAACCTTAAAATTGCCATCCTTGGTGATATTGAGGAGAGACACGTCAAACGTTCCCCCGCCCAGATCAAAGATGAAGACATTTTTCTCTTTGGGACAGTTTTTGTCAGCACTCTTATCAACACCATACGCAATTGCAGCTGCTGTTGGCTCATTAAGCAAGCGCAAAACATTGAGGCCAGCCAGCATGGCCGCATCCTTTGTGGCCTGTCGTTGGTTATCATTAAAATAGGCAGGAACAGTAATGACTGCATCTACTACGGTTGTTCCAAGGTACGCTTCAGCAGATTCTTTCAAATTTTTCAGTATCATGGAAGATATTTCTTCGGATGAAAATTTCTTGTCTTCAGACTCATCTTCAAATACAAACATTGGCTTCTCCGCAGACCCTTCAATTACCTTAAAAGGCATTGACTCTAACTCCTTCTGTACTCTGCTGTCACTGAATCTGCTTCCGATCAAACGTTTAACATCTGCAAAAATGGAAAAAGTTTAAGAAGTTCATCAAAAAATGATTGGAAAATGAATTTAAGGGCAAAGTAATTAGGTGCAGAATATGACAAAGTGGTTGATCAATTCAACTTACCAAAAACGGTGTTTTTAGGGTTCCTGTTAATTTGATTTTTGGCTCCCTCACCTACTAACAGCTCTTTGTCATTCCAAGCTACACATGATGGGGTAACCTTGTTACCTTGTTCATTAGGAATTATTTCAACGCGTTCATGCTTATTAAACCATGCGGCGACACAGGAGTACGTTGTTCCAAGATCAATACCAACTGCAGTTCCTTCAACTCTTCTGGACATCTTGAAACACGCACTTGATCTAAACATGTATCAAAGTACAGGTATATCATGAATGTATCAGATATAATTATAAATGATGAAAAGCATCAGAAACTAAACATGGGAATTATGTTCTTTTCAAAATCTAATCTGAAGTCAAACCCATGGGATACCATTGGGAAACCAAACAGCCTTTATATATAATCAAGAAGTCTAGCTATTCCACATCAATTTTTGTATTTTTGTCTCTAGTTTATGGGAAAATGCAACATCTCAATGATTCTTCCATTGTGATTCTCATAACATTATCTATTCCATGTGAATTTAAATCTTTGAACACATATATTTCTGTACCAGACCTAGCAACTCCTACCAAGGGTGTTTAAACAAGATATTGGGAAGTTAATCTTTGGATCACCAAGAGAGGTTTCCTAATCTGAATCTCAATAGCCATCAATAATCATACTAACTACCGGTGTGAAGAATATTCCTTCTCAATAGCATGACTATTGGACGACCTTTATTAAAACAAAAAAGAGAAGAAAACAACCAAAACTCAAAGAGAGAACCATTGACTTGGAAAGTTATAAAAACAAATCAAAAAAATCTGATCGCTTACCATCGTGGCTGCTTATGCATCATTCCATTTCCAGCAACGATAGATAAAAAAACAGCAAGAAGGATAAACACGATTCGAGTAATGACGACAAACAGCAGCAAGCAGCAATGGTAAATCACAGAATAAGGACTAAAATACGAGTGAAAAAAACACATAATCAACAACGATTAATGGAGCAACTGACCAAAAACACTAGAAGGATTGAACTGATCTCTGCAATCTGTGGCTATTGATTCCAGCTTCAGCCTCTGCTTTTCCCTTTGTATATTAATAAAACCCTAGCTAGGACCAGACGATGGTACTCTTTTGCTTTTGATCATCGCAACTTCCCGCCCTTTTGCTATTTTTTTATTGTTTTATAGTAAATTACGGTTTTGGTCCATGAAATTTGTTAACAATCTCGAATTTTTATCAATATGGTTTAGAAAATGTGATTTTGGTTTTTATGATTTGTAATTCTACAATTATTTTTATTCTTTAACTAATTTTTATGTTTAAGTACTGGACTACAAGGTATCAGAATAGTAAAGGACTGCAGTGACGGACCTAGAAATTTTCTTGAGCGGATGTATCAGCGGTCGCAATTCTCAACAGGATACAAACCCAACACGAAAATAAAGGGTTTAAGTTGAGTTTTCTGACCCGTCAACCTGTTTATTCTGCAAATTGTTTTAGGTTGGTATATGGGTTTGTGGATTAACTCGTCAACCCGTTTATCTTTTTAATATTTTTTTTATAACAAAATTTTTTTAGGTTGGTATATGGGTTTGTATGTAAAGTTTTTGAACTAGATTGTATTTGACCGTCAACCCATTTATGACCCATCAACTCGTATAGTTAAATAGGTTTAAGTGCATCGTGTTCGGGGTTGACATACCGTGACTTAGAGTTGAAGATGTTGACACGATTAACTAAACGGACCGTGTCCGAATAAAACCTTTCTGACCTGCCAACCCGAACACGACACGATTCTTACCCCTAATGAATATTTTTAGATTTAATAAGTTGTATCTACTAAAATTCAACAATTATCCTTATCTATGCTTATTAGGATACTACTAAAGTACTAATAAGGTGCACTTGTAGGACATGGTCTACGTCTCACTTTAAGGGAGTGTTTGAAAGTGTTTATGATGAAAAGTGTTTGTCTCCTTTATTTCTTTTCTTAAGAAGTAAAAAAAAATTAGCCTCCTAAAGAACTCGTTATTTGTAACACCTCGGTTACGATTTCACCAAAACCACATTTTAATAACCCAAATCATAACATACGTGATATCATTTTCTAAGTAAACCATCAAAAGCTAACTATACTTTTATAAATATTTCCAAATCCAAAACGAAGCTTACAATCTTATAATTAAAACATTTACCAACCAAAAATCGGGACAACATAATAACTACCCGGATATATTTACAACCCAAAATATATTAGACATATATATATATATACCAAGACTTCGCAACGATCCCCGAACTAATCACGAACTAACTACACCGGGTTCTTGTCTTTATCTTCTTTCTTTCCTGAAAAAATAGTGAGCTAACTGAATAAGCACATGGCTTAGTGAGATAAATAGTCTAAACAAATGTTATTGAAATCAAGTCTATACAAATACACAGGAACCAAAAACCAACCAATTGAATGGTTATATCAATGAGCAATAAATTGAGGGGGCGCTTGGTTGGGGGTATTGCAGGGTAAGGAATGGGAATGATAATGAAAAATGTTGATTGNAACAAAAATTTTATTTCTACTTGGTTCTTTTTTTCATATGTTGTTCCATCTTTTGATGTTAAATGGAACATCTTTTGTATTTTCAAAGTGGAGGAAAATATTTTTTTAATATAGAACAATTTTTTATTGATTATAGTGGGATAACCAAGCAGCATCAATACAATGCTCATTTTCATTCTCATTCTCCTGCATTCCCATTTTCATTCTCATTCTCATTCCCTAAAATGAACCAAGCACCCCCTGAGAGTAACACTTACGAAATAAGGAGTGTCCATAATATAATCAAAGACCAAGTGCCGGAATCCAACAATTCAACATGACATAACAAGCTTATTTCAAATTGTAAATTACAAGTAATTATCAGAGGATACCTGGTCAATTCCTTTGCAATGGATCAATATCATACGTTAGTCAAATGGTCTAAAGCAACATATCGAAATAACCAAACAGTGGAACACATAGGACTAGCAGGGAGCCCATTGTCACTGGGTATGCTCGAGCTCCTATGGTTCACAGAGTATAATGCCTAGGACTGGCAGGGAGCCCGTCTTCATCTCCCAGGTATGCCCGAGTCCCTATACTCGTGCCTCTCTTCACATTAGGCATCGAGTACGGCCAACAGACAACGAGAACAACTAGAATGTCTCAGCGGTTCCTCCCCCTTCACCGGCATGTTGACATTCACCATTTTCGGGACGGATCACACAAAGTAATCCCCGTACTTCCGGTTTCACAAGAAATCAAAGAAACAATACCGACGGAATATATGGATATCCAAACCGACCGACATTTCGGAAGAATTCGTAATTGAGAGATCAATACGTACAAAGACAAAAGACCAATAAAAACCGACTTTAAAGTCATAAAAATCACATAAATATAGATGGCACATAAATATACACTTAGGGTTAAGTTATTTTGTTAACCATTAAAATTGTGTTAACCGTTGATTAATTTTGATCAATGGTGGAGATTGGTTAACACGGTTAACACAAATTCATGGGTTAACAAGATAACTCTCCTCTATACACTTAATACAATAATATTTGAATAACTATTTAACTCACATCACGACCGAATGTCAAATACGGTCAAACCGAACGACAAATGTTCAACCTTGCGATCCAACTATAAGATACCCTCCAAAGGACTCAAACAAGCTTAAATTATCCCCTAGAGTTCATATATCAAATTTCGTAAGCATTGGTACTACCAATCACATTTTATCAACTTAATCATGTCATAAGCTAACTTTCATTATATGTTGCAGCTTTGTTTTTAACCTCTGTTTTACCCCACTTAAACTCAAAATCACACTTTGACTTCAACATATGGATTAAAGTAGAGATTCATATCTTTCCAATGCCTCGGACCTCATATTTTTCTGATTTTTCTATGATTTGATACGATTTTTACAAAACGGTGCTGTAACATGACTTTCAAACTCGAAAATCATACTTTTGTCCAAATAAGTATCCATTTCCATTCCAATCCTAACCAAACTCAGATGTTAACTTAATTTTATCATCATCAAGCTAAAATCAACAAGAAACCATGGTTCATTCATCTATTTCTTCCAATTTCATCAAAATCCATCTTTGTATAACAAATAGTCAAATTCATAGTGAAAACTCACTTATTCTTACCATCTTCTTGCATATCAACCATGTAATCAATGAATTAGCTAATGCATAATCATAATCTGAGCATGATTTCATGATTTCTACACTTATCTTACACATGCAATAAGCTTATCTTACTCAAATGTCATCATACTTGTTACAACTTCAAGAACAAGGATGAGATTACCTTCAAATTGTTGTGTAATCCATTAAGATAACATGATATTCACCAACATAAAACCATAATCTTATAAAATAATCCACTAACTACAAACATGCAACTCTAATTTCTTGATTGGCACTAATTGCAAAGATTAAACTTAGTATTAGGGGCATACCTTCAATAATCTTCACATATTCTTCAAGAATTCATCACTTTGATCTTTGATTCTCCAAGAATTGAAGGTTTTTGAGCTTAAGTGTGTGAAAATCGCACCTTCACTGTGTGTGCAAGTTATGAAACTGAAAATGGCCTAAAAATGGGGTCTAAATTCGAGTTTTGTAGGCTAAATTCGAGTTGGGCCGGGTTTGACCCGCCTAAGTACCCATTTTGACCACTAAACACTAAAAATAGCATAACTTTTTGCTCGGAACTCCGTTTTCGATGAGGTTTTCACCTATACGTTCGTAACGAAATAATCTACAACTTCCAATAAAAATATTCTAGAAAATATCTCTCTAAAAAAATTGGTTTTATGAATCCATAGCCTAATTGTTGACGTTTTGACTTGTTTTCTCCAATTTTCTCAATCTAACTCTGATTGTCATGAAATTTTCTAAATTCTCTCATATACTCCAAAGAAGTATAACCCTAAAATTTCATACCCAAACACCCACTAAATCATTGATTACCTCATATGACCATTACTAGTACACTTAATAAATTTCAACATGCTTAACATTTTCTCAAATGTAAGCACATGATATCCTTCTTAACATATAAGCTAGGCATACTTAGCAAATAATATGGGAAATTAGAAATGAGATGTTACAAATACCTCCTCCTTTTGAAGATTCCGTCCCCGAAATCATTGGTGTGGAAATAAAGAAGGGTATTTGGCCTGCATCTCATCTTTACACTCCCACGTCCAATTTGGTCCCCTATGGTTTCCACTTGACCAACACCAAGTCCACCTCCTTATTATGTAGGTTCATCTTTCTCTCGTTTAGAATGGATTCTGGTTCTTCAATATATCTCAATTTTTCATCTACTTTGACTTCTGATAAGGGAACCGTCTTCTCATGTTTGCCCAAACATTTACGTAAGTACCCGACATGAAACACATCGTGTATCCGTGTAAGTTCCTCTGGTAATTCTAGTCGATAAGCCTATTTCCCGACACGCTCCAATATTTTGAATGGACCGATAAGTCGTGGCCTTAATTTACCTTGTTTCTGGAATCGAAGCACTCCTTGCCAAGGAGAAACTTTTAGCATTACTATGTCACCAACTGAGAACTCGATTGGCCTTTTGCGGTGATCCGCATAAAACTTTTGACGATATTGGGCAGCTTTCATTCTTTCACGAATAATATGAATCTTGTCATGAGTAATCTGAATGAGCTCGGGGCCAGCTAAAATTTTCTCTCCCATCTCTCGCCAACACAAGGGTGTACGATACTTACGCCCGTATAAAGCCTCGTAGGGAGCCATTCCAATGGTCGAGTGGTAACTATTGTTGTAAGAAAACTCAACCAAGGGTAGGTGAGCATCCCAACTTCCACCAAATCCTAAGACACATGCACATAGCATATCCTCGAGGGCCTGAATGGTTCGTTCTGATTGACCATCAGTCTGAGGATGATAGGCCGTACTAAACACATGACGTGTTCCCAAATCTCGTTAAAATCCAGCCCAAAATTTAGAAGTGAATCGGGAATCACGATCAGAGATAATCTTTACGGTACAACCATGTCGCAAGACAACTTCGTTAATGTATAACTGTGCCCATCGATCCATAGAATAAGACTCTCGGACGAGTAAGAATAGTGCAGACTTAGTCAACCGGTCCACTAT
>LUCG01033531.1:0-11075 GCA_001633085.1 Carthamus tinctorius | reverse complement strand
GGGTTAACAGTGAGAAGAGCTTAGATAGTGGACGGCCTAGTCTAGCCCTACGTAGTAGTTCCTGCCGGTCGGTCGTTCAAGAAACCGCCGTAGGACCATCGTCATACCCCGAGAGAAATTTCGATCAGAACGGCGGTTTGGTAGTGTGTTCGAGTAGCGGGCTCGAGAGCCAAGGTTGCGAGTCTAACGAATCGACCTCAGCAAACCAACAAACGCTCGACTTAAATTTAGCTCTGGCGTTCCAGGAAAAGTTTAACGATCCAAGACTTGCGTATCTGTTGAAGAGGAGAGCGAGACAAGGAGATATCGAGTTGACTAATTTGTTGCAAGATAAAGGGTTAGACCCCAATTTTGCTGTTATGTTGAAAGAAAACGGATTGGATCCAACGATCCTTGCGTTGTTGCAGAGGAGTAGTCTCGATGCCGATAGAGACCATCGTGATAATACCGATATCATGATTACTGACTCAAACGGTGTTGACAATGCTTTGCCTAATCAGATTTCATTGTCTGAGGAACTTAGGATTCATGGACTGGAAAAGTGGCTTCGAATTTTCAGATTGCTTTTGCATCACATTGCCGGTACACCAGAGCGAGCGTGGGTCCTTTTCAGTTTCGTCTTCATCGTTGAAACCGTCATCGTGGGCCAATTTCGCCCGAAAACAGTTGAAGTCATTGGTGCAACACACCAACAGGTAAAAGGGATTTCTATTTCTTTTTGTTCTTTCTTAGTTCAAATGTGTGCATCCAAAATCCTCATACAAATTGCTTTAATCTACAAAATGTATGCAGTTTGAATTCGGATGTGCAGTGCTGCTATTATCACTCGTTATCTGTTCCATCATGGCTTTCCTTCGATCACTACAAGCTGAAGACATGGTGATGACTTCAAAACCCCGAAAGGTACATGATCTACCCGCTTTTTGGCTTGTAGATACCATTAACATCTTAACTTATGGGTTTTCCGATATCTGTTACGGTTTTTCAGTATGGGTTTATTGCTTGGCTACTGAGCACTTGCGTTGGCTTGCTGCTTTCCTTCTTGAGGTACGGTCATTTACTTGCTAAATAATTTAATATTATGAATCTTTAAATAATTTAATATTATGAATCTGATTACCAATGGTACATTATATTTCTGCAGCAAGTCGTCTGTTCTTCTTGGATTGTCTTTGACCGTTCCTCTCATGGTAGCATGCCTTTCCGTTGCCATTCCTATTTGGATACGTAATGGCTACCGGTTTTGGGTATCGAGAGTAGATTATGGAGGTCCAGTAGGAAATTATCGAACTCTCTGGATGAAAGAGGTTTGTTAATTATCTGCCCATCTGCCTATCTGCCATCTTTTTTTCTAAAACTATATTACATTCATATATGTTAACCGCTCTATTTTTCTGTTTGCTGCAAACCTTGTCAGGGAGTTATTCTTTCCATCTGCATATCGATATTTGTTGGATCGGTATTAGCTCTCGGTGCAATAGTTTCCGCAAAGCCTTTGGAGGATTTAGGCTACAAGGGTTGGGCTGGTGACCAGAATAGCATCAAATCTCCATATGCATCATCTGTTTACCTCGGCTGGGCAATGGCCTCCGTAATTGCTCTCATAGTTACCGGCCTGCTACCAATTGCATCCTGGTTTGCCACTTACCGGTTCACTCTATCTTCTGCTATATGTGTAGCCATATTTGCAGGTAATTAAACTAGTCTCATACAATCAAAAGTCAAAACTAACCATGTTACAGAACCAAATAAATATTTATCGATCGACCATTTTTCTAGTCGTCCTGGTTGCATTTTGTGGTGCATCGTATTTGGAGGTTGTGAGGTCTCGGGATGACGAGGTTCCTGAAAAGACTGATTTTCTAGCGGCATTACTTCCCTTGGTGTGCATCCCAGCTTTGCTATCACTTTGCTCCGGTTTGCTTAAATGGTAAACGATCTTTCATACAAAACAAATCTCCCCGTTATATTGAATCATAAAAAATGGTAGTTGATTGATTATCCATCGGAAAATCACTTTCAGGAAGGATGATAACTGGAGACTTTCACGAGGTGCTTATGTGTTTGTCATCATTGGGCTTCTTCTTCTTCTTAGTGCGATCTCAGCCGTTATAGTCATAATTGAGCCATGGACGGTAATACCAAGATTTACGTATTTAGTCGTTAGCTTTTTGTGTTTTAGTTCTAGCGTCATATTAACTTGAAAATTGTTGTTTCGCGTGGCAACAGATAGGGGCATCGTTCCTTTTACTTCTCCTGCTAATCGTTCTAGCTATTGGTATCATCCACTTTTGGGCTTCAAACAACTTTTACTTGACTAGAATGCAAATGTTTGTCGTTTCGTTCTTGGCATTTCTACTGGCCCTGGCTGCATTCATCGTCGGATGGCAACAAGGTAAAATAAAATTTTTTCCCGAAATTGGTTACGGAAAAAAAAAATCCCACTTCCAAGTTCCCAATTTGGTTTACTTTTATCTTTTCGGGTGGTTCTTCGTATAAATCTATAGAAAAAGACATAATGCATCTTATGTCAAACTACAGATAGATCTTTCGCTGGAGCCTCCGTTGGTTACTTCTCATTTTTGTTCCTTCTGGCTGGCAGGGCGTTGACTGTAAGTCATGCACAATCATCATAATATTTCGAGCCGTTATGATTTCATTTTATAAGTAGGTGTTATAACTTGATGTCATATACAAATATAAAATACGTTTTAACTTTCTTCCGCAGGTGCTTCTTTCGCCTCCAATAGTAGTATATTCTCCACGAGTGCTGCCTGTATATGTTTACGATGCTCATGCAGATTGCGGGAAAAACGTCAGGTTTGTTTGAGTTTCTAATCCGGTCGCTTAAATACTTTATGCTTAAAAAGGTCTCATATTTTTTTTGTATTCATCAACAGTGTAGCTTTCATTGTCCTTTATGGGATTGCGTTAGCAATTGAAGGCTGGGGCGTTGTTGCAAGCTTAGTAATTTATCCACCATTTGCTGGAGCAGCTGTGTCAGCCGTTACCCTTGTTGTAGCATTCGGGTTTGCTGTTTCTCGGCCGTGCTTGACTCTTGAGGTTTGTTTCTGAATTCTACTTGAATGACGGAAATTTGGACTTTTTTTACATCTTTTCTTTTTGTTAATACTGTTTTTGAACTCCCATTGACAGATGATGGAAGATGCTGTACATTTTCTCAGTAAGGACACCGTCATTCAGGCAATTGCTCGATCTGCCACCAAGGTATATTTTAGGATTTAATCAGATTTAACGGGTAGTTAAAGATAACCTTTTTTTTTTGTTTTTTACATATGGGTTTGCTTAATTCTCCATGCAGACAAGAAATGCACTATCAGGAACTTATTCAGCTCCTCAGAGATCTGCTAGTTCGGCGGCTCTTTTAGTCGGAGACCCTACTGTTATGCGTGATAGGGCCGGAAACTTCGTGCTCCCTAGAGCAGACGTCATGAAATTAAGAGACCGTCTGAAAAATGAAGAACTAGCTGCAGGCTCGATTATTCGCAAGATAAAACGCGGGATATTGTTTCAGCATGATTCAGCCAATGACGTAGGTTATAGAAGAGAAATGTGTGCCCATGCTCGAATTCTAGCTTTAGAAGAAGCAATCGATACAGAATGGGTATACATGTGGGATAAATTCGGTGGTTATCTGCTTCTTTTACTCGGTTTGACCGCCAAGGCTGAACGTGTACAGGTGAAACATGATTCATTTCACATTTTGAAAAAAAAAAATTGGGATTTATTTTCTTAAAGTTAACATTTTTTTTCGTTTTATGTCAGGATGAGGTTCGCTTACGACTCTTTCTTGACAGCATCGGTTTCTCGGATCTAAGTGCCAAAAAGATCAAGAAATGGATGCCGGAAGACCGTCGGCAGTTTGAAATTATACAAGAGAGGTAAGGATCTGAAATTTTTTCATCTCCAACTTTTCTATAAGAACAATTCAGTCTGATATCGTTTAATTTGAGTGTGTAGTTATATAAGGGAAAAGGAGATGGAAGAGGAAATCTTGATGCAAAGACGCGAAGAGGAAGGGAGGGGTAAAGAAAGGAGAAAAGCTCTTCTGGAAAAGGAAGAACGGAAATGGAAGGAGATAGAAGCTACCCTCATATCGTCTATTCCAAATGCTGGAAGCCGGGAGGCAGCCGCCATGTCTGCCGCCGTGCGGGCGGTCGGAGGTGATTCCGTTCTTGATGATTCCTTTGCACGTGAAAGAGTTTCGAGCATAGCTCGACGGATTCGCGCCACTCAGTTAGGTCGTCGAGCCCTCCAGGTAATTCACATTTCAAGCATGACGTCTTTTTTAATAATAATAACCTTAAATTCTTGAATCAAGATTTTTGTTTTACACCGATAGCAATGTTTTTTGGCAGACGGGAATCTCGGGTGCGGTGTGTGTTCTTGATGATGAACCGGTAACAAGCGGCAGATATTGTGGTCAGCTAGATCCGACTATTTGTCTGAGTCAAAAGGTTAGTTTCTCGATGGCGGTTATGATCCAACCCGAATCCGGACCCGTTTGTCTCCTGGGCACGGAGTTTCAGAAACAAGTGTGCTGGGAAATTCTCGTCGCTGGTTCCGAGCAAGGAATCGAGGCTGGACAAGTCGGCCTTCGACTAATAACGAAAGGCGACCGACAAACCACCGTTTCGAAAGAGTGGAACATTGGTGCAGCGTGTATTGCCGATGGAAGGTATGCTACAAAAATGCTACAACATAAATCTGTCTACTTCAAACCTATACAAATATCCATATTAGCCTACTATTAAGAGCAAAGACAAGTTAATCATCACTTATAGCTCCATGAATAAAACTGTAAATGAAGAACCAAAAATGACTCAAATTTGGGATAAAATGTAAAAGACTATCTAAAAAGGAAGAAAAGAACGTTGATAAGCATGGACTAACCGGTGCTTATAAGTACCCATTCTTGTAAACGATAACCGAAATACTAAACGCGTTAAATTCCAGGTGGCATACGGTTACCGTGACCATCGATGCTGATTTAGGTGAGGCAACTTGCTATTTGGATGGCGGTTTTGACGGGTATCAAACAGGGTTACCATTGCGTTTGGAGAACGGCATTTGGGAGCAGGGGACGGAGGTGTGGGTCGGTGTTAGACCGCCAACGGACGTGGATGCGTTCGGGAGATCCGATAGCGAAGGTGCGGAATCGAAAATGCACATAATGGATCTTTTCCTTTGGGGAAGATGCTTGTTGGAAGACGAGATTTCCGCACTTCCAGCTGCCATGGGCTCTATCGACTACAATATGCTCGATCTCCCTGAAGACAATTGGCAATGGACAGACTCTCCTCCTAGGGTCTGTATCTTTATTACGTAACCCGTGACCTTTTATACATTATACCTATACAATCTTCATATTATAAGTTTGTATGTTTTTGGTTTAGGTTGACGAATGGGACAGCGATCCTGCTGAAGTGGATCTTTACGATAGAGATGATGTAGATTGGGATGGTCAGTATTCTAGCGGCAGGAAAAGACGATCGGAACGCGAAGGAGTGGTTGTCGATATGGATTCGTTTGCGAGAAGGTTAAGAAAACCGAGGATGGAAACCCACGAAGAAATCATCCAACGGATGCTATCGGTCGAACTCGCCGTGAAGGAAAACCTCTTGGCGAAAGGAGAAGCACACTTCACCGATCAAGAATTTCCTCCAAACGATCGGTCGTTGTTTGTCGATCCTGATAACCCCCCTTCTAAGTTGCAGGTACCGCTACTTTTTCCCATTAGATCCTTTGCATGTTTTAAGTTCGTTGATCACGAATTCTCACGAATTCACGACTCTGATTTCAGGTCGTATCGAAATGGATGAAACCAACTGAACTCGTGACCGAAAACCAGTTGGGTTCGCCTCCGTGCTTATTTTCCGGGGATGCAAATCCTTCCGATGTTTGTCAGGTATGTTAATTGTTACGTTTCCAACGATTATTTAGTTTTTTTCCATGTTCCTCTTTTGAGTGGCTCAATTGTTTTCGAACAGGGGCGATTGGGTGATTGTTGGTTTTTGAGCGCCGTTGCCGTCCTGACCGAGGTTTCGCGGATCTCAGAAGTTATAATCACGCCCGAATACAACGAGGAAGGAATCTACACCGTTCGATTCTGTATTCAGGTACCGCAATCCCACCGAAAAACCGATGCCGTATCTGATTTTATCACTGTTGATAACATTTTTGTATTCTTAATTTCTTATTAAAGGGGGAATGGGTTCCGGTTGTTGTCGACGATTGGATCCCATGCGAATCGCCCGGAAAACCGGCTTTTGCCACGAGTAAAAAAGGGAACGAACTATGGGTTTCGTTGTTAGAAAAAGCGTATGCCAAGCTTCACGGGTCCTACGAGGCATTGGAAGGAGGGCTGGTCCAAGATGCGCTTGTTGACCTCACAGGAGGTGCGGGTGAGGAGATTGATATGAGAAGTGCCCAGGCCCAGATCGATCTCGCTAGCGGAAGATTATGGTCGCAGTTATTACGGTTTAAACAAGAAGGATTCTTACTCGGTGCCGGAAGTCCATCTGGTTCCGATGTGCATATATCTTCGAGCGGGATTGTTCAAGGCCATGCTTACTCGTTGCTGCAGGTTCGAGAAGTGGACGGTCACAAGCTCGTTCAAATTCGAAATCCGTGGGCAAACGAGGTCGAATGGAATGGCCCGTGGTCCGATTCGTCACCGGAATGGACCGACCGGATGAAGCACAAGCTTAAGCATATCCNTACTATGTTATATATATATATATATATATATATATGTCATTTACCATCTAAATTTCTTTGAAGCAGGCAAAAGACGGTATATTTTGGATGTCATGGCAAGATTTCCAGATTCACTTCCGGTCGATATACGTTTGCCGTGTGTACCCTCCCGAAATGCGATACTCCGTCCATGGACAATGGCGAGGTTACAGCGCCGGTGGCTGCCAAGATTACGACACCTGGCACCAAAACCCGCAATTCCGAATACGGGCCACCGGTTCCGATGCATCATGTCCCATACACGTCTTCATAACCTTAACCCAGGTAACCCACTCGTTTTCTAAACCATTTTAAACCAAATTAGCATTTACAGTTCACCAGTATCGTAATCAAGTCGATCTAATATTTTTAGGGGGTGAGTTTCTCGAGAACAACAGCCGGGTTCCGGAACTATCAATCTAGCCACGATTCGATGATGTTCTACATCGGCATGAGGATAATCAAGACCCGTGGCCGTCGTGCTGCTTACAACATCTATTTACACGAATCGGTCGGCGGGACCGATTACGTGAATTCTCGAGAAATATCATGCGAGATGGTGCTCGAGCCCGATCCTCGAGGCTACACGATAGTACCGACAACGATACACCCTGGAGAAGAAGCACCCTTTGTTCTTTCTGTATTCACCAAAGCATCCATCACCCTCGAAGCTCTATAATAAACCACAATTCCGCAGCCACTTCGGTTCGAGATCCCGCAACCCCGACCCGGTCAATATATTCGGACCCACTCGTTTTTTAGCGGGCCCATGAAACCCGCCTGATGGACAACAATAGTAATCGAAGCCGTTTCTTGATCGAGATTGATCAAATGGCCCACCTGGAGTTGGATCAAGAATTACCGAAATGGGATGGTGGTTTTAACGGGCGGTTTGCGGGGTGCGGTAAAAACGGGTTTTTTCGGGGGCAATTGATGGTGTAAGAATATAGGAAGGAATGTAATGAATGATGTAAATGAATAGGAAAAGAGATAGGAAAATTTGAGTTAGGTATACAGGTAACAACAGAGGGTGTTTCAATGGTGGCCAACTGCAGTTTTGAAGATTGGTTTAATGGAGGAGCTTGGGGTTTGACTTTTATTACCTTTTTGATTTTTAGTAATCATCATGTAAATGTTGACTATGTTTATTGAAATGAGAAATATATATTCATCATCAAATCATGTTTACTGAAATTAGAGATAGCCGAATGGCGGTCTCGGACCGAACCAAGCCTAACCGTAAAGAGATAGCCGAATGGCGGTCTCGGACCGAACCAAGCCTAACCGTAACCGATCACGAACAGCAACTTTGTGGATTGGTCCCGGCAGTGTTTTAAGGGTAGCCCGGTTTACCTACTTGGTAACCGGTTTTGGTGTACAGTTTTTTTTTTTATTATAATTTTCTAACGATACTTGAAAATTATATAATACACTTTAAAATATGTGATTGGGTCACGCAAATACACTTTTAAAATACGTTTTATTATAATTTGGAGAAACTATACGAGTCGAAGTCACGAAATATAGTGAGAATTGCGAAGGGTTTTTGCGTTTGTAAGTTGATATCTTACATCACACCATATAAAACTTATGTATAATGTTCGGAGGCCAAAAACAACAAAAAGACGGCCAACGATTATATACTTTTTGAAAAATCGGACCAGGCCGGACTGGACCAGGTCGGCAAAACATCCAAAAACCCAGTCAGTTATAACCGGTTGTCCCATAACCAGTCCTCTACTGAGCCGGGATTTGGCCGTCCCAGGCTGTGCCGAAATGGCCATCCAATTTCGGCCCTAATCTCCCTTCCAAATATGTTGATATGGTGGTTATGATTTCCTTACCCTATAAATTCTTTTAAAACAAACATTGGAACACATATCTTGAAATAGCTAACAGACTTTAAATAATCCGACCCATTTTAAAATGATAATACCTTAGAATGTGTTGCCAATTCTAGAAGCTAACATAAAATAGTAGCAAATATGAGTTGTAAAAGAAAGCATGTGTATGTATAATTAATCATAAGTTGGGCATTAAGACCTAACAATGTGGACTCTAGAAGTGATTTCATATGAAGTAATCAACAAAAAGAGAAACAACAAGGACAAAAAAGAAACCTTCCCAACCATTATTTCTTGATAAAAGTCACACTTTAAAAAGGAACCAACTTTGGCCCATCATTTCAAACCACTTTTCACCATTTTTATAATGCCAAGATCCAAGAAAAAGGGAATGTCTTTCCCACTAATCTATCTTTGTGTTTACAATGCATTTATGCCATCTTTGAATGAATAATTAAGATATCAAAGACTGTTTACCTCTGAATGGTTTCATTAAGAGAAAATATCTAACGCTATCTTTGGCAAACTAGCTGATAAAGGAGCTGATGACTGATAAGCTACCTGATGAATAAGATGCGTTTGGCAAAAACTAGCTGATAATGTAGCTTATGATTGTAAAATAACAAAAAAAGACATTTAAAAATTACTAATGTAAAAAGTAGAAGGGTATATTTGGAATAAAAACAAGTAAAAAGTCTCATAATTACAATAAGTCACCAAAACGCTACTCAAAGTAGCTTTTCAAAAACCTAGCTTATAAGCTAACTTATAAACTAGCTTATGGTTCATCCAAACATGTATCTGACTTATAAGCTAACTTATTTTTACCAAACAATGCCTAAATCGTTAAGAGATGAATCTTATTTGGTAAAAAAAAAGGTTTGTCTCTTATTGGTTTCAAAACCCTCTGAATATTTGTATCTTGTGCGCCCCTTAACCATTTAACACTCCAACCTCATTTTGAACAAGTGTCAAACAACCATATTTAATTTTTGTACTATATTATAATAAGTCTCTTAATTATTTTGACCACTTAATAGTTCAATACTAAACCATTCAGCAACTACCAAACAGTCTTTTTGAATGTTTCCAGAGTATTACAGATTCATAGTTTTGGCAAAAGTTCATTGATGGTTTTGTATCGGCTTGGTTTATAATAAAATACGGCAATACGTTTAGGTATGAAGGAAGGTTGGATGCATGATCGAAAGTTTGGTTTAGTGAATTCTTTGAATATTGTTAATATAGTTGGTTATAAGTTAAACAACACGATAATAGGAGAAGAAGAATTAAGAGAGAACTAAGACGTGAGTTTTTTTGATGCCACGGCCATTTGAAAGGTAATTAGGAAAAATAATGATGATATATCTCATACTGCTTACGATATCGATTTCAAAACTAATACATCAAAGCCAGAAACCAATAAAATAATTTTTTTTAAACATTCTATTATAGTTCACCCTATCAATAAAAAAATTACCCACAAATTAATCAAACAAAAAACACCTTAAAAATCCTTTAAAATCAACTAAGAAAACTTGAAAAATCATCAAAAACGATGAAATTAGACTAAAAATACATCAAACATCTTCACAAACATTCAATCTACCTTAAATGTTTCCCATTAAAATAGGTTTTAGCTCAGCCACTAAACCCATATGATTACATATTAAAAACTTACCAAAATTATAGACAAAGTTATTATGAAATCCATTTTATTTCTTAGAAACAAATCAGCACAAGAAAATAAAAGATAGTACAATACATTACTAGTATTAGGTTCAAATGAGAAGTGCTAAAAAAATGAAAAGGAGAGAAGTGATCTCAACCACTTATCCGGTCAATAAAGTCGTCTTTGACCGTGGTCCCCCTTTAAGAATCTCTACCCTCCCATGAATCGCGTCAATCCCCTNCAAAGCCGCCTTTATTGACCGGATGAGTGGTGGAAATCACTTCTCTACTTCTCATTTTTTTAGCGCTTCTCATTTGAACCTTTCCCTATATTACTATTTTATAAGTTTATTATTAATATATAGAAAATAAAGTCTAGCTGATCTTATTAAAAAAGCATTTCACAACAAATTGAAATACAAATTCTACTACTTTTTAGGCTATGCTTAGTGCCTATCGGGCCAAAATCGCGGCTTCTTTGACGGGCTTATGGGGTTGGGCGGGTTATGATATGGGATGCTGCGGGCTCCTTTGACAGCTTTCCTTACAGCTTCCCCATACAAGCCCAAGCTCCATGTTATCTCTCTCTTATCCTTTCTCTCTACCTCTTTACACTCTTCTCTTTTTCTATTTAAAATATATATGTATTGGTATTTGGTTTGATGGGTTGTGGTACTAAACAGAGAGAGCTTCAAATGGCTTATAGTAGGTTTATGATAAAATTGATATACTCATGTGACAGAAAGGACTTGGGGCTCTTAGGCCATCCACAGCCATACCACTCAATACCAGCTGCCACAT
>LUCG01033455.1:0-10309 GCA_001633085.1 Carthamus tinctorius | reverse complement strand
TTTGTTGATTCAAATTAACTTTGAAAACTATATCTTCAAGATCCTTCACATTTGTAGACAAAATGTCTCTTTCTTTAACAGCTTCATCAAGCTTCTTCTTTAAATCAGAATTCATATTCTGCTCTTTCGTAATATCAGAAGACAATTCAGATAATCTTCTTGTAAGCTTCTTCACTTCTGTCTCAAAAATTCTTCTCTCATTTTCAAAATCACTATTCTCAAGGTTTTTCTTTTTAGAAGTAGCAATCAATTGCTCAAAACCTTCTATCTCACTCTTCAAAAATTGTTCTTTTCAGCACTTCTCTCATCTGAAAGTTACACTTCTAAATCAGCAATCTTCCTTCTAAACTGAACACTCTTTTCTTCAAAATAGTTCATCTCTTTTTGAAAGACTTTACTCTCTTCCTCAAAATCATCCTCAACATATCTATCTTTCTCAACGCCTCATTCTTTTTCTTCAAAACTTTGTTCTTGCTCTCAAAAACACTTTTCTTTTTCTCAAAATCTTTTCTTTCACTCAGAATCTGTTTCTCTAAATCAGAAAACTTCTTTGAAAGTTTAACACTTTTCAATTCAAAATCTTTTCTCCCATTCTCAAAAACCTTTCTCTCTTCTTCAAACTTTTGTCTCTCAAACTATAACAACTTTTGAAAATCAGTCACCTTACTATCAACATCCTTTTCCTTGCTCTCACAAGAACTAAGACACTCAAAATAGTTCATTCCATCATAAGAGTTAGAATCATCATCATCATAACAACAATTGACAAAACAATTAGATTCANCTTTTCAAAAACTGAGATCTTCAAAGAAAGTTCATCAACCTTTGCTTCAAAAGCTTTCCTTTCTTTCTCAAAGTTACTTCTCTCAATGTTCACAATTTGCTCAAAATCAGTTACTTGCTTTGAAAGGTCCAACACCTTTGAATGAAAAAATATAATTTTGTTTTCAAAAACCTTCTTATCTTCATCAAGTTCAAGAACTTTCTTTTGCAAACATTCGGTTTCTTTTCTCAAAGAAGTTACAAGTTTTAAATTTTGAGCATTTCCAAAAGAATGTTGTAACATTTGATCATGCTCAGTTTGAAAATCAAATTTCAAACTTGTAATCAGACTTCTTTCTTTAGAGAGTGAATCTTCAAGATCAGTAACTTTAATTAGAAGTTCAGCTTTTTCTGTATGTGAAACTGATAAACTTTTCTGAAGCTCAATTATCTGATTTGACAACTCTGAATGAGTTGAATCTTGCCCTTTTTCAAATTGTTTTATCTTTTAAAGATCCACACTCTTCTTTTCAAAAAATGATTTTTCAGCATTTAACCGTTGATTTTCTTTGTTTAGTTCAAAATCTTGCTGACTGAATCTCATACAATCCTCCCATAATCTCTGATATCCTGGATCATCTGTCATCTTGACTGTCTTAAAAAAAAACAGAACTTGAAAATGATCGAAAATTCATTGAAAACTGCACTGAAAACTGAATCTGAACATCTGAAACACTGAAATTCTATGAATCTGAGAATCTGAGAATCTGTCAATCTGAAACTGATCTGAGATAACTGTTATTGGAACACTTCTTTTGATCATTGAAGCTCTTTTTACAATCAAAAAAATTAAAACCAAAAAGTCAAAAAGCCAACCGAAAAATGACCGATGAATACTGAAATTCCGAGAAAAAATATTTTTCAAAAATTTGAAAGTTGTTTTTGACTGTAAAGTTGAAAAATTAGTCCAAAAAAAACAACCTCCCGGGAATCACCAAAATCTCGGAAAAAACGTCAAATTTCGGGAAAAATGACCTTCTTAAAAATGACTTATATTTTTGGTCTTAAAATCAGATAAGGAACTTAAAAAGTTTACAAGAAAAAGTGCCAAAGGGAAGTCCGTATCGGAGAATGATTTTGAACAGATAATACGAATCGGACTTTGAATGATTTTTTTTTTCACTATTCGAACTTTGAACAGATAATCCGAATCGGGGAAAGAGATAGTCCGAATCGGAGAAGTACAGAAGTCCGAATCGGGAAATGTGAAATCCGAAAAGATAGTCCGAATCGGACTTTGAACTGATAGTTCGAATCGGACAATGAGAAGTGTGAATCGGATAACTGATAGTCCGAATCATAAAATGGGAAGTCCGAATCGGATAACTGATAGTCCGAATCGGAGAAACGTGATGTCCGAATCGGCCTTTTGAGTAGTCCAAATAGGATTTTGGAAAGTCCGTATCGGAGAATGATAGTCTGTATCGGATAGTCCGATTCGGACTTTTGGGAATAGTCGGATTTGGACTTTTTGGAATAGTCCGATTAGGACTTTTTGGAATAGTCCGATTCGGACTTTTTGAGATAGTCCGATTCGGACTTTCGAGAAAAAACACACAGCACCCAAATTTCAAGTCGGGAGACGACTGAAATCACCAAATTTGAGTCAAAATTAAGAACAAAAACTAATCTAAACACACTCAAATCACTTAGACTCCATCCAAATCAAACAATTAAACCTTATTGAACAAAAACTAACACACAGACTAAGAATCGGACTTTCAGAACAAACTCAAACAATCATCAAATTAACATGTCAGATCTATGAAATATTACTCAAAATCAATGTAATCAATCTAAAATCAAAATCCTGACATCATGCAATCAAATTCAGAAGCAAATCATGATTAGATGAACAAAATCAAATACCTCATATCGATACGAAGAACATATCAGAAAACTTACCAAATCCCAGAGAATTTCCAGCTCTGATACTACTTGTTGTTCCAGATTCAAGTTATAATCAACGTGGAAGCATGTAGAGAATGAATTGAAGAGCCAAATGTTATTAGATCTTGATGGAAGTGTTTACACATAGTAATCGCACCAAGAACACACATTATTATCCGAATCTCTCTCAATTCAATATCATTTACAATAAAGAGCGTAAAATACAAATGACCTCACTTTGGGCTTTTATACCCACAACTATTACAACCAACACATTAAACCCTCTCACTATACAAATATTACACTTTCTACCCAAACTATAGAAAACTATTACAAACAAACAATTAATAACTAAAGAACCTTTGACCTTGACTTTGACCACTTCGACTTTGCCTTTGACTTCACTTTTAGCACCATCTTGTGATCTCGGATACAATCTGATTTTGCACCCAACACCAATCAACAATAACAATATATACAACGGTATAATATAACCAGATGTGCTCACCTCGTCTTGCTGCTCCGATCCTTGGCTCAACTCATACCCCTTTTACTCAAAATCAATGTTTCAAGGTTACTCATTTTGAAAACACAAGCTCTTGGGTTTAAGTCTAAGCACTCACCAGGCGTGAATGCCCGAATCCCTTAAACCAAGGCTCTGATACCAATTGTAACAACACAAAACCAATTCACCAAAATTTTAACGGAAATATTTAACACAGGTTAAGTATAAGTAACCTCTGCAGCGGAATTAAAGAAAAAGTTTAAACTTTATAGATTATAACTCGGTAATCAAAAAGCCCAATAATTAGTTAACTCAAAATCCTCAAACGAGGTCCAACTAAATAATAGCATAACATGTTCTCAACCATGAAACATAAAATCCCAATTTTTTAAGTGAAATGTTTTCCCTCTCAAAATGAAATGAACTGAGCCATCTGGATAATCGGAGCGTCAAGCCAGACCTTTCCCCTTGTCCTTCCCAGAAGAACCTGCAACTAAAGTGTAAACCACTAACGGGTAAGCTTACGCTTAGTGAGCACAAACCACAATACACATAACTACATATCACAAATCACATACGAAATTGAGAACTAGACATGCAACATATAATGTCCTTACGCCTCTCTACCATCAAGCACCATAGACACTGATATCAGGCTATCACACAACCGATGCTCACGGTGGCCACCACCACTACAATAAACACGGCCAACATGCAAGATAGTCTCAACATAACCACACACACATTTCACGCAATCCGTACACATAGCCACGTATAAGGGGTTAATGTACTCACCTTGATTAACTTCACAATTTCAAGTAATTGATGCACCACACGATCACAAGTCAACACCTATATCCATACAATAGGTTGCACACATAAACAAGCGTTCTAGATAACACTTTAAAGACTCAAAACTGAAACTTGAGCCTTAGACTAGGCTAGACCCTCACAATTGGGTTCAAACTTTAACAATCATTATTATTAGACATCCCATAAGGAAGCATAAACAAAAGAACCCCAAACGAGAGCTAAACGAGAAACTCAAAAATATGGAACAGTGGAATCGGCGGGGTGGCGGCGGGTTGCCACCCGCAGGTGACCCGTTGTTGCCCGCAGACTGAAACCCGAAGTCGCAGGTTACGACTGCACTACGGGAATTCACATCCCAAACCCAAATTTGACCAATTACCAACACAAAGGTGTTATAGGACACCCCCAAAACATAGAAGGTCAATTATATAACTCCAATTGGTCAATTTCCTACTCTTATGAACCCTAACTTGGTATTCTCAAATACTTGACACAACTAGAGAATAAATAAGGTTTTAGGATAACATACCTTGAAGAATCAACCAACAAAACTTGAATTTCACAACACTAGCACCAAAATCTCCCTTGCTCTCCCAATTGAATCTCTCAAAATCGCCATCTCCCTCTCTCTCGATCTAGAAGTCGACCAATGCACAAATTGATGGAAAAAGACTTTCAAACCCACTTAAGTACATGCTACACTTGAACCCCAACATTTAGTAATAACGCAAAGGCCCGTACACCTGAAAGTTTCACAAATAATCCAACTTAATTCATGTATTAACAAACAAGTCAAATATCTAACTTGGGAAATGGGGCGTTACACAATTGCTCTAAACTTCATCGACGCTATAGAGGTCTTCAGGTCATCTCTGAAGCGTTTTCCTTCGTCGATTAGCTCAGAAGTAGTCGTCTTCATTCCACTAAGCATTTTCGAGTTTGCAGACTTGACGCTTTCAACAAAGATATCAACCATCTCTTGATAATGTCTTCTTATGGAAAAATGGTTGACATTTTCCTTAGCAAAAATAAGCTTGACCAAGACTGATGGCAGAGTTGACCATGTTCTTGATCTCGTATTTGAATATTGAGTAATCATAGTACCCGGCAATAGCCACATCTATGGAATATTTCACGACAGACTCCAAAAGGTCAGACTTAAGCTTCAATAGAGCCTCTGTCTGCAAAGTGATGGTAGACAAGGCATGATGGAGTTCTTCTTATGTGGTAGAGGTGGTATGAAGAGCCTCAACTTGTTTGGTTAAACGGGAAGTGGTTGAAGTCAGATTATTTAGTGCCTCTTCAATCGCCGAGGTAGGGAGTTGGAGATATAGCTTTTCAAATCATCAAGTTTGGTGAGCACCTATGTGGCAAAGGACATTACTCCTTATTTGTCATAAAGTTGCTCAAGGGTACATCTAAACCAACAAACGGTTTAGATTCAGCCACGAAGATGTAACCTTCTCGAGGACTTCCTTCGGATCCTCGAATACCCTTGAAAGGCTACTCTACTAGAGTTCGGTCGACATCATGTTGTAAAGATGGTTTAAAGCCATCTTTAGCAGAGCGGTCGAGTGGACTTGATGAACGTTCTAGGTTCATCGAGTTAGTGTGCCTCACCAATGCCTCTAAAGCATTTTTGGTTGGTCGCTTGAGTGTATAGGCAACAGGAGCCTCTGTGTGAAGTTGTGGCTTGTTCCTGGGCAAATGAACAATTATATAGTCCTCAACATCCTTTTAAGAGGATGAGGAGGCAGAGGGGTTCTCGATTGAAAAGTGCTCATAGGATGTAGAAGTATCCTCTGTACAGATAGGTGGGGTTGGGATCGTCGTGTGCACTCCTTTTTCAGTGACACGTCCCTCTAGAGCAGGGTTGTCAGAGATGTGGGTTGCACTGGGAGTGGGTTGTGGTGATGTGGTCTTGGCATTTTTTTCTCCTTTATTCACCTATTCCTCTTCGTTTTCACTAAACAGGACTTTCTCCTCTACGCTAGGGGTTAATCCTGAAACATCTACCATCTTACCCTTAGCCGTTTCAAACTGTGTTTCCTCAACAACTTCTTTTCCAATTCTTACTGCATTGGTCAAGGGATCCTCAGAGGTTTGCTTTCTTGGTGCAAAAGTACCTTGGCCTTCTGTTGATTTGGTTTTCCTTTTCATCTGCATAGGTACTTCTGCAAATGATTGCTCATCCAGACTAACCTCTAGGATTACCACTGCAAATGTTTTGTTTTGGCTTCTTAGCTGAGGAGGGAGAATGAGGTGAAGGAGGGTGAAGCTTTGGTGATTTAGGTGTTGTGACCACCTTCCTTGCTTTCTTCTTCTTTTTCTTCTTCTCTGCAAAACATGGACCCTCTCTTTCTACGGATCTCTTTAGGGTTTTTTTTTCTTTACCTTCTTGGGAGTTTTCGCACATCTATCTATTCTCTCGGCAATATTTTCTTCACTCATATCTGGCCTCTGTTGGCCCCTCCTGAACTCCCTCTTCTATCCTAGGGGAGATCACTATTTAACCTACGTCAAATACAATACATGGGGAGGTGACAAGAACCGGTTCTAGAGTCTTAAACCCACGAATGTACTTCTCCTAGTTCTCCCTGTGGTGTATTCGAGCATTTTCTTCTTCAGAGGTCTAGGATTGCGATACCCATTTTCGTGGAGTGTAGGGGTGAAGCCTTTATCTCATACAAGCATTCATAGGGATGTACGTCTAGGAGATCCTTTTTGAACTTGTCTCTAAGCATTAGGGCAATGAACTTCTCCAAAACAAAGTTTGGTTGCTTGTTGCTCTTGGTTTGAGCCACTGTCTTCTTGTGAATGAGGGTCACCATCTCCGCATAGATAAGAGCGGCGACGTCTAGTAGGAGGTCAAAGTATATCCCATACATAATTTAGAGTATGCAATGGCTGGTTTGATCTGGAGTTCCCACTTTGTCAATTAGTGATCGGTTAAGGATTGAGAACAAAGTGTTCCACAGAGGGGTAGAACCTTGCGGTGGAAATTAATTCTATTGTTGATTGGCTCAACATAGCGAAGGAACTTGAGGAACTTTAGAAGCTCTGGTTTAGAGGGGTTTGGTGAGTACTTGACTAAGTTCAAGTCTTCAATGGGGGAGTTTAAGGGTTTCTCGTTGAAGGCTAAGTGGACAAAATCGTCCACTCTAGGACGAGTGGAATATCCAAAAATGCAGTTTCCATGCCCAGCGACACTGACCAATTTTGCACTTAAGATGAATTGCGAAATGTAGATTTCAGGAACATCTTCCCTTTTCTGCAGTTAGGGCGTAGTTCACGTAGTGTTGCTGAACAATTTGAATGAGGGTGTTTGCTACTGAGGGGTATCCAACAACATTAAGGGTGACAAAATAGTTATTTGGTTTAAGAGCAAGCATGTAGGTGTGGTAGTTATGGTTTACGAAGAATGAGAGCTAACAATCTCCCTCTAAGTATTGAAAGTTGAAATATGAACAGTTTGAACAACTAAGTAAAGTTAATAATACAAGAGGTGAAAAAGTTTCAACCTCTAAAATTACAATTATACTAATAAAATAAAAAGAGCCATAAGGCTATCTCAACTTATTATAGTACAAAGAAAGGAGATTAATCAACTTGAGCAGTCGGGAAATCATTCATCGGGGTAATGAAGTCATCCGTTAGAAGTATATACATTCTCAAAATTAGTGTGCTATAGCTTACTTGTTCTTCAATTGACAGGTGCAGTTCTTTGGCAGATTCAGTTTGACATATTCAGTTCCAAGCCGTTAAGTGATGGTGTTGAACATCTGCATCAAGGTCTTTCTCAAGTGCCTATGAGCATCATCCAGTCTGTAAAATATCATGATCCCATCTTCATCATGGTAGACAAAGCCATATACAGGAGTAGGCACCACAAAATTGGTCACCCATCTTTCTATCCAAGGAGGAGTGTTCTATGGTTCTACCAAGTATAGAACTACAGATGCTTTGAGCCTAGCTGGAGAGCGACGTCGATATCTGTTTGGATGTGCAGTCATACATTCTCTCTCATAATCTCCATCAGTCTATTGAGCGAAGATGCATAAGCACCTTTTGAGTCCATTCTTTTGCTCAGGATCTTGTGTAGATAATGAAATTCACAGGAACAGAGGTTCTGAAGTCTGCATCTGTGAACATATATTGCCTTCTACTAGCTTTTTCCGCTATGAATCTGGTGTAGGTTATGGCATTATGAGAGAAGGGCCCCAACTTGACTTCGATGAGTTTAGCGATCTAATGTGCAGAAAACACTTCCCTTACATCTTTTGTCATACACTCAAACTTTGCTCGCACTATGTCGTTGGAGATTCTGCTTAGAGTGGGCTTGAATTCCACTAATCAATTGCTATGTGCATGTAAATTCTCTTGGCCTTGGACGTTGAGCATGAAGAGGCCTCTTCCAACCTCTAAGATGACAATTGGGTTTATCCTCTTGAAATGTCTTTTGAGGTATCCTCTTGAGGAATAGAAGTTTCAAGTTGGGCTTGCTCATTTATTGCTCTAAAGGACTTCTCCATCTCAGACTGAATCTTCTATTTTTCCTTTTCTTGATAATCGACTCCGAATTTCTTTGACAAACAATTTTTCACTTTCAGGCTCTTGCTCTCTTTAAAGGACTTGTGCTTTTTAATTTTATTAAAAGCACCTTCAACCTCATCTGAAGTTGAGTCTTCAATGGCTTTTTTCTTAACCTTTCTCGAAAAAGTGCCTCCAGAAGGGTTACCTTCCGAGAAGAGTTGTCCTGTAGTGGACATGATCTACAGAGGCTTCGAAGTTGTGGTCTTCTTAGGCTTCTCCCCCTCATGATGATCAGGGTCGTTGCCATCCTAGTCATCATGTTTAGTCGGCATGACAGCTTTTGCGACACAGGTTGAGATGGTTCTTCGGCGAAGCCGGTGTAGAAAACTATTGGTAGTAGCCTTCAGATCCTCAATAGTCTTGTGATCATCGAATGTCATGGCATTGACGTCACCATTAGCTCTGAATTTCAAAGAAGCGGCAGAGGTCTTTCGGTCTTCTCTAAAGCGTCTTCCCTCTTTAACTAGCTTAGAGGTGGTTGTCCGCATACCACTAAGAACATCTGAGTTTGTGGTCTTGATGTTGTCGACGAAAAGATCAACCATCTCTTGAAAATCTCTTCTGGTTGCAAGATGGTTGACATTGGATTTTACAGAGGTTGAAATTTGATTAAGAACCATGGCATTGTTGACCATGTTCTAGATCTCGTCCTTGAATGCAGAGTAGTCGCAGTAGCCAGTAGTGGCCACATCTGCGGCGTACTTACCGGCAGACTCCATGAGTTCAGACTTAAGTTTTGACAGAGCCTCTGTCTACGAGGTCATGGTAAATAGTGCAAGAGTAAGTTCTTCTTTTGTGGCATCAGTGGTTTGAAGAACTTCAACTTTCGTGGTTACACTTGAAGTGGTTGAACTGAGAGCCTTTATAGCCTCTATGTTTGAAAGTGGTGCTTCTTCGATTGCTAAAGTAGCGTGGTTGGAGATAGAGCTTTTCAACTCATCCAGTTTAGTAAACACCTTTATGGCAAAGGACTTTAGCTCCTCCTTTGTCAAAAAGTTGCTCAAGGGTACATCTGAACCAACACATGGTTTAGATTGAGCCACGTAGCGAGTGGCGCCCTTAGAGGTTGGTTTGATGTACCCTTGTCAGGGACTTCGTCTGAATCCTTGAACTCCCTTAAAAGGGGATTCTACCTGTTGTATCTGAAATTCTAACTGTGATATTGATATAGTACTTAAAATAAGCTCTAAAACAGTTTAAGTGCAGCGGAAGTCTAAATAAGAGCTAAAAGAGAGTATGTGATAAAAACACCAAGAACACACAGTGAAGATAAAGAAGATGACTATAGGACAATAGCTTCAAATGATTTTCAATTGATTCAGAAAATTGACAATTACATTACTGGAAGCATAAAGATTACAAGGGAAGAGTACATATTTATACTAGTCTCTAACAGCTCTTTAGATGCTTTTACACGTGGACCAATCACAGCCCTTGAAAGTAAGTCGGTTTAACTAACTGCACGTGCTTGGCATGTGATGTGTAACAACCCTTGAATCTTTAGCAAAGACATCAACCGTAGAAGGATATATCGCAGAGGCTCTACCATTCTACACTTGTACAATCTTGTGACTTCTGTCGCTCTGTCCTCTGCGGTTGATCCTTCAGTCATTCCTAAGTTGTGCATTTTTCCCATACTTTTACATACATGAATAATGGAGCCAACAATCTCCCCCTAAGTATGGA